>JAQZBX010044048.1:0-21478 GCA_029593785.1 Cabassous unicinctus
TTATGTATATAGATCTTTTTGACAAATTGAACATTGAAACAATGACTATAAATTTGTTGCCAATTAAAATTATTTTGGTTCATTTTCAAATTATACAGAATGAAATATTAACATTATCTTATTCTATGGCATGCTGATTTTTTAAGCAAGATTATTATACTATTACCAGATAACATATAATGTGACTTTGGATATTTAATAATAATTTTTAAAAATAACTTATATTTAATTTATTTTTATGGCAAATTTATGCACCTTTCCCTATGTCTTTTTATTTTTACTTGACTATATTGTCATGAGAACTCTGATGAATCCATTTTTATTGAAGTCGTATGCAAATGTCCATCTGCTCTGTTTCATTAGAGATTTAATTTTAAAAAAGAAATTATTCATATTCAATTTCAAAATCTTTATTGAAAAGTTTCAAATTATAGATTATCTTGGGTAATGAAGGGGAAATTATGCCTACTTTCATAAATACAGGCAATTCAGAAATGCACATCCCTTTGTTCTATAGGTATACATTGCAAATCTCTGCATTTTTTACTTCTTGCACAGCTTATTTAGTGAAATCCAATGAAAAAACATGTATACTATGCAAACTATATTATTATGTTTAAAAGGTAAAAAGGTAAAGCACCTTCGTAGCTGAAAGTCAATCTGACCCAATGTGATCTGATTCCTTTGACAGTTTCTGTATTGAGAAAAGGGAGAAAAAATTGCATGTTAATATGGCCTGAACACTCCAGTTAGGTAAGGGATTTGATATCAAGAGACATTTAGTGAAGTTTTAGACAAGTCAGAAAAGAAGATAAGAGATCTAAATGGGAAAATTAAAAATAATCATGCCATGAACTTCAGTACATTTTATATTCCCGGATTTCACTTGTAGTCTCAAATTGGAATTATGGGAGAAATGAATTCTAGTAATACTAAACTCTGCTTCACAGATGTATGGGCCACACTTTGATGATTTTAAATAACTTCTGTTAGTAGAATGATAACAGGAAGCCTAAAGAAAACAGAGAGGACTTGTAAGAAAGAATGAGAAAAGATTGCACATAAGAAACAGAATGATCCGTGGGCACACGCACTAATGAAGACAGATAAGCAAGAGAATTTTCATTAAAGAGCAGTAGTTAGCGCTTTGTTTCTTTAATTCTATCAATTTATGCTGTTTTATGATTAACTATGATACATTGTGATCTGTTGAATTTAACTATAGCTGCATTGCAAAAATGTAACTCTTCAGATGCATTTTATATATATCTAAAATTTTTCTGTGCTAACATGATATTCAAAATTTTTAGCTCATAGAAGATAACTGAAACGTTAACCTTGACTATGAAAATCTCTTCTAATCTCAGTTTAGCTATGTCACGCTATGATTTCTCTTTGATTCTTATAGAAGATTCTGAAGCTTTTGCTGACTACCAGAAATAGACAGATTTGAATTTCTGTCTTTGTTCTGGCACTTATTAAGTTTGGCTTTTGAAAAAATAATATCTCTGAATCTCAATTTTCTTATTAGTAAAAGGTAGATTAAAATATTAGACCAGTGGGATTGAGAAATTAGAGATAATATTAGGTAAATTTAGGTAATTTGCATTATCTCTGCTTCTCAGCTTCCTTTTTCTATATTATTTTATGAAAGCTGTCAGAAGTTGTCTCTGGAAGAAGAAATTTAAGCTTTTACTGTTTACTTTTTGATATTCATAATGAACATGATAAACATTTTTAAATAGTGTCATTTCTTAACTAGAGTTCTTGATGAGAATTAAGCCTTAATGTCCGAAGGCATCTATTATATGTAATGAATTAACTTCTTGTGCTTCCAGAAAGATAGTAGTTGTGTAACCTCCTTAGGAGAACTGAGAAAATCATTTTCTCCATTTGTGATTCAGAGGAGAAACACCAGTCAAGAAAAGCAAGGGAAAAATTGAAGCCCTTATACATTGTTGGTGCGGATATAAAATGGTGCAGCCATTATAGAAAACAGTTTGGTGGTTCCCCAAAAAATTAAACATGAAATTACCATATGACTCAGCAATCACACTTCTAGATATATACCCAAAAGACCGAAAGCATGTACTCAAACATATATTTGTACATCAGTGTTCATTGCAGCATTATGCACAATAGCCAAGGAGTGAAAACAACCTAAAGGTCCATCAACAGATGAATGGGTAAACAAAATGTGGTATATTCAGTCATAAAAAGGAAGAAATTCTGATACATACTACAACATGGAAAACATTTAACAGTGAACCTTGAAAACATTATACTGAGTGAAATAAGTCAGCACAAAAGAACAAATACTTCATGATCCCACATAATGAAATATCTAAAATAGCAAATTTGTAGAGACAGAAAATGGATTGGAGGTTACCAGGGGCTGGAAAGTAGGGGAGAGGGGAATGGTAGAGTTATCACTTAATAAGTAGAGCATCTCTGTTTGGGATGATAAAACAGTTTTGGTAATGGATAGTGGTGATGGTAGCACAGTATTGTGAATGTAATCAATACTACTGAATTGTAGCCTTAAAATGGTTAAGATGAGAAATTTTAAATGATCAAATATTTTAAAACTGAAAGGCATTGGGAGATGTATGTATTTTGCTTAACTCAGTATTTCCCTAAATTCCCCAAAGCACAGTGTAATCATCAGACTAGAGATAATCTCTCCAGGCCCTGTTAAAGTTCTGTGGTTTCAAATAAGCTATTCAGGTAGGTGAGGGAGAATGTCTAATTAGCAACAGGGGAATTAAATTACCCCTTAGAATAAAAAAAGTTGAAAATGAGGTCTTTTACAAAAAAGAACCTCACCATTTTCTAAAATGGATTATCAGTATTCCATAGAACTTACACTGAAAATGCTGAAATACAATTAACTTTAAAATTTGAGTTTTTAAAGTCTTTTTCTAGTATTTTAGTCACAAGAATTACTGGATTTTCATTCAAGAGAATACTATTTTGCCTCTGAAATATGAGGCACATCTGCAAAGACTGATATGGAACAATCTCGGTTATGTACTATAAAAGAAAAATAAAAGGTAGAGAACACTATGATTACATTGCAACAGGTTGTAATCAAACAACCAAAGCAGAAACTTGTAACTAGGGATGGTGCACCTGGGAAAAAACAGCAGGGATGGAGGTGTTCTTTTTCCAATCACTTTTTGTGCTGTTTGGTATTTTTTTATTATGTACATTACTTAATTCATGAAAAGTTAAATCAAACAAATCAAATATGAAAAGAAATAATAAAATGCATTTATGGCTCTTTAATTTAAGACATAATAACTCATGTTTTATTGTGTGGCTTTATCAAAAATGAATTCAACTTTTAAACATAGTTGTCTATTATGTTTGGAGTACAATCTAAATTCTGGATACAAATAGCACATGAAGAAAGAATCTTCTTTCTGTTAACTAATTGAGATAGCCCTGCCATTTTAATTTTTCTCTAGTTACCAAGTAGTCAGAAGAAAGTTTGCACAAGGATTAAAGAAAAAATGATCCTTAATATGTTTATACCATAGCAATCTAACGAGCCTCAATCATTAATTTTAAAAAATAATTATATTATTTCAGTCTAGAAATAGTTTATCCATGGGAAAATAAATGATTATGATAATGTAGGGATACATGATATGAGTTATAAACTCAATGAAGAATGCTAATGAGTAATTAAAAACATCCTTAACTTTAAATCAGGTAATTTTCCAGTTGGAACAACCTGCTGTTATATCTAGGAGAGTTGAGATGCCCCTTTGTAGCATACTTGATAAAAATCAGAAAGTGGGTTTAATTAAATTAACAGCAACCAGCATATTTTTATTTCCTGCTTCAGACAATTTTTGAATATTAAATCATATGTATAGTTTGTCAAATTAACTCCTAAATTAATTTTTACCCCAAATAAAGAAAATAAGCTTAAGCAGAGATTTAAAGTTTCACTTATAAACTCTAATTAATAAAAGATTCCCTAGGTCGCTCTTAAAGTAACTCTAAAATTTAATACTTTTAAAAAAAAATCAAAAGTTCTTTAGCAACACTAGTTAAAGTAACATCAGAGCCATGAACTCCCTAAGAGGTATAATTCAGAAAGACTGAAAAAAGCACAACTCTGACAGCTCTTGTAAAATCATTTTTTCTCATTTTAAATGCTACATTTGTACAAGGGCCTTTATCCCTGTAAAATTATATTTCCATTGTCCATCACACTTAAAATTTTAAATGTATAATTCATTCCAGTTTTGCTAGATGAAAGTCTGATACTTTTGTGTGTATTCTAAATTTCAATTATATGAATTAATATTTTTTAACTTACCCACAAATTCCTGTCTGTCTGTCCTTTTGTGATATATTCTCTACCTTTCAGTATTCTCTTCTTTGTTCCTGTCCCTTCTCATATTGCCACCTACAAAAAATATTACCTTAAATTCTAAGTCTATTGGAAAAACTCCCAATTGTACCCAGTCTTGTCTGGTTCCTAAGCCAATTGTCACCACCCCTACTGCTGATTTCTTCTTTGTGTATACTTTATTTATGGCATTCAGTTCAATCTACATTGTCTTCTACTTTATTTATGATTAATTTCCTCTGGGAAACTTTCCTGGAAGTCAAAATATTCAACAGGTCATACTTCTCTTTGACCTCCTATGGCATTTGCATGGTAAATGGCATTATTAGCTTCATGGTATTAGCCAATTATCTCTTTTATCAGGTATAATATATTCTCAACTAAAAGGAACCACTTGGGAAAAGGGAAAACTGATCAACAATTTATTTTTTTAGCTCCGGAAATGAAGGTAAAACAGTAGGATTATTTTCAGTCAGATTAATCCATAGAATTACCAAGTAAGCAAAAATCAAGTATTCTTCCAATAAATCTGTCCCAAGCCTCTATATATGCTTGATGAGAAAATAAAACTCTACTGTATAAATTCCATGTTTTCTAAGATCACTTTCACTACTGTTGTTTTTTTCAGTTGTATTTAGGAATCACTGCTTATTGACTTCTTCCTTCTCAACTCTTTGAATATGATTATTTCACAACAACGGTTATCCCAACTGAGATACCTACATCTTCATTTGGCTGTTTCCTAGATTTATGCTTACCATTTATTTCTCATGACAAATAAAAGTAATGCTGACTTGCTCACAATTTGCTAACATTGGTGGTCTATGAAAGATTCAGGTGGGTACTCACTGGATTCAAGATGTGAGGGATAGTCTAAATTACTCTTTTCTGGGATGTATTCTCTGGTCGATTTCCATGCCCCATTTACATTCTAAAGGGAATTATCTGCCTTTCTATGACATTTCTATGTGAAGAAAACCTCAGGGCTTATTTTCTGCTCACTTTTGACTAGATCTGGCTAACTTTTTTCTCTGCTCTCCCTACAGCTTCTAGAAAAGGTACACATCTGATTCTGTTATACGAAATTAAAGTGTGGTCCAAGTATGCCCTACTCACCCTTCCCAATGAATTTTTTAGTAGAAGAAAACAGGGAGACAGCAAATGATTCCTACATTGTTTCTAAATATCTTACTATTACCTTCCTCTATAAACTTCCTCCCTCTTCCTAGATAAAAATATTTTGTTAGTCTGGAGGCGGGAAACTTTCTTTCAATTTAATTTATTATCAAATTTATTATCTAACACCTGAATCCCTGAACACTTGATTGTGGAAGCTGATAATGATATATTTCTTGTTTTTAAATATTTGACAGTTTATTCTTACATCTGCTTCAAGTAACGCATATTGTTTTCTTTTTGTTTAAGGTTGATAGACCTTTGCATGTTTATTTATTTTTAAAAAATTTAGTGTTCTTGTAATACATGAATATATTATAATTGAAAGATATTCAAGTTATATAGAATTTCAGAATTTAAATGAATATTTTTATCTCATCATCTCTTAGTGGCGAACACCAATTCATAAAAAGTTCTTTATTTTTATGAGGCATAATTTACATACACTAAAATGTACAGATGTTAAGTGTGTAACTTGATGTGTTTCACAAATATGTACACCTGTATTGCCATCATCAAAATCAAGATAAAGAACATTTCCACCAACCTGAAAATTTCCTGTTGTCCTGTTTTACCAGTAACAGCCATTCTTCTGATTTCTCTCAGTAAATATTAGTTTTTCCATTTATGATATCTTTCTTTACTTCTCTTTTTTTAATGGAGCCTTGAGTCAAATGGTGACTATGGGTCTTTCATCACAAATATGGTATTAGTGTTCAAATTATTGTTCTGCCAGTAAAGCATAAGATTGTACTCAATCTTGCCTAAACCCTAGATTTTACCTCTTGCATCTTGTTTTGAAATGCTAATGTTTGGGGTTTTTTGCTCTTTCAGACAACTCTGTGAAGAGATTTCCAACTAAATTTTGGATTAAATATTAGGATTTTCTAAAAAAGATTTGAACTGGAATAAAATTATTTTTATCATCTTTTCATAGTTTTGAGTAATCACCACTAAAAATTCAGTAATGTCACATAGTTCTTAATCAATCTTCTTTTATAAACCATTAGCAAATTAGTCAACACACACTCACACATGCACAGGAAAATTGTTTTAAATCAGGTTTACCTTGCAATTGCTTCATTTAATTAATTATAATTTTTATCTATCATTTAGTTTCCTCAAAGTCAATTTTTAGTGATGATCAATATCTATTGTCAACAAGGCCAAATGTTCAATTGATCATCATGTTATCTCTGCTTATGATCTCATTATGGTCTACATTCCATTTCTTTTAACTCTTTATAAACTAGTTCTTTTCCCCTAATCTGAAGTTTCTCAATTACAGTCCTTAAGGATCTACCAATTACCGAGTCAAGGACATTTTTCCTCATCCTTGCAATTTCTTATATCTGATATGGTTAAAAAGCCCTCTTCATGAATGTCTCCTTTAGTGATTCTTTCTTCACTCCCATTACATAATATTCTTTTAATTCTCTTCTCTAATTCTTACTTTCTTCTCACATAGAAAAATAGATGTTTTATGAAGTTTTTTCTTGACTATTTTATCTTAACTTTCTTTTTGAAAATTTCATTAGGCCCATTGATTTCATCTATTATGTGTATATGGATACATCCCAAATATATATCTCTAAAAATTCTATATCCACATCAGCAATCTCCAGGTGAATATCTCCCAGACATTCCTCCATATCAAACTTAATCGCTATCTTTCTTTTCCCTAAACCTTGCATTGGCTTGGATATTTTCATTATTGTTAATGTATTTTTCCAGTCATGAAAATTGTATCTTTGGTATGTTTGCTCTCTTCTCATTCCATTTTCTCCCTTATTCATTTGTCAAACATGTGCTGAATTCCTTCTAATTCCAGGCAGTATGCTGAACTTATATAGGATAAAATGAGTGGTTGTAGCCTTCAAAGGCTCTAGGCTACTGAAAGAGACAAGCAACATATAAAAATGATAAAGATATGAATTGACGGCAATGTGCTATGTGCTATAATGAAGGGAAGGGACCTATGAGAGAACTTACATGAGGACCTACCCCACTGGAAAGAGGCATTTGGAGTCTGCAAGGATGACCCTATGCTTAGTCTTGAAAGACTTGTGGGAGTTCCCAAGAAAAGAAGGAGGGAATAAGAGCATTATAGAAAGAGGATGCAACATGTTCTCAGACAATAAAACCATAAGAAATGACTGTAAATGGAGGAAATCCATGTAGCTCACTTTGAAGGGGTGCATAATCTGTCAAGAAATACTGTTGGAGATGTAAGCAGAGGAGTTCACTATTTGGCAGCTTCCTACATACTGTTAATATATATGAGCTCTCTAATCAGAGAGAACTATGAAATCACATTTTTATTTTTAAATTAATCACTTTGTCACCATTTTTGGTAGTTTATCAAGGTATAGGCTGGAGGCAGGATAAGCAGAGGAGATAAATTTCAGTCATCAGAGGTAAAGGCTTGCACTTGCACAAGAGAAAGAAGTGAATGAAAACAATGAATGAGAATGGCTGTAATTACACAATCTCAGTGAGAGATTATACAAATTCTAGAAACAAAACCAGAGGGAAAACCACCAGTTATAGCTAATAGCACTTTCTTCTGATCCAGAGGAATCACCATCCTCTGTGCTATCAACCAGCTTTATGTTACTGACAAATTGTCTTAAGCATCCTTCAGGGCACTCTTCATTTTATCATGTTCTGATAGTGTTTCTTGGTTTCTTCCTTCTTTATGTGATAATAACCTTTCTTTATGTGAATATTACATTTCTTAATGTTTTATGTAATTTAATTATCTCAACTGTTAATATGATAGATCTTTCACCTAGAACTATATTAAGAATATTTTACAAAATTATCAAGGGTAAAATTCATTAGAGTCAAATTGAAGTCTTAGGATTTGAAGTCAATCAAAAATACCATGTTCTGGTTGCTTCATTTTGCCTATCATTGCAATGGAAAAAGCTTCTTTGGATTTAAGTGGGAAAAGGTGATTCATGACTGATAAAAAAAAAAGGTTGAACTTACTGAGGACTTAATTTGTGACAGACATTGCTCAAAATGCTAAACAAATATTAGCTCATTTAATTCATACAATATCTGTGAGAGGTAGGTCTTATCATCACCACCCTCTTTCCACTAATGGAAAAGCAAACATAATGAGAGATTAAGTTGTTTTTCAAGGTAATAAAACTATTAACAGGTGGAGCTTGACTTTGAAAGCAGGCATTTTGAAACCATTGTGCTCTTATCCATTAACTATGCCCATGAATACTGAAAACAATTTCAGTGGGGTGTTGTGAGAGAAAATGAAATTGGAATAGCTTGAGGAGGGAATTGGAGTTGAAATAGAATCTGATGTGTTAGTTATCAGAAAATATGGAGGCTTTACTTTTTGTATTTACTCTGTGTATGTATATGTCTGCACATGAGTGTGATTTCATATTTGATTAGTATTTTTCAAGAACTCTCAGGTGCAAATCTTAAATGTATAACTATGTATTTCCACTGCCTTTAAAAATGAATGAACGGTTTGATGTTGTATGAGTCAGCCAAAAGGGGTGCTGATGCAAAGTATCAGAAATCTGTTGGCCTTTATAAAGAGCATTTATTTAGGGTGGAAGCTTACAGTTACAAGGCCCTAAAGAGACCAACTCAAGGTACCATAATAGGTACTTCCTCACCAAATGTCTGTTGTCACATGTTGAAGCAAGATAATGGCAATGTGTGTGAGGGTTCAGCCTTCCTTTTCCTCTTAAGGCTCTGTGGGCCAAGCTTCTTCTGATCTCAGCTGTAGGCTGGCATAGGGCTTCTCTCTCTTCCCAGGGCTCTTCCCAGGGCCCTTTCAGGGCTCAGCTCCTCTGTTCTATTCATAAGTTCAGCTGTAGACTATCAGGGGAATGGTTCTTCTCTCTCCACAGCTCCAGCATCAAAACTAAGTTCTCTCCTCTCCCTTGTCTTTTTCTGTGTTCTCTCATGTATCTACTTCTTTGTGTCTCCTTGATTGAATTTCCATTTATATAGCCCACAAAGTGGGTGGGGACTCAAATTGAATAAACCTGTTGACATGGCTGAATCAAATCCCTAATGTTCAGGTAAGTTAATCAAAGGCATCAGCTGAATCTAATATAATCAAAGGGGTCATACTCAGAGGAACAGACCACTTTACAAACATAATCAAATATTTTTTTGGAATTCATAAATAATATCAAACTTCTGCAGATGTATATGATAGACTCAGTTCAAACTTTATGCCCTTAATAATTTTGCTACCATTGCAATATTTTCTTCTGAACTTTAATGTTGATTTTAATGTTGATGTGGAGAAGTAGCTTGAATTTTAATAGTCTACTCATTATGCATGATTTATTTCCTTATTTTGGATGACTAGAAAATAATTTCTTTATTGTTAAAATTCAGTAACCAATAATTGCTTTATATACATTGTTCTGTGTTCATTTTACCTGGAATATACTTACATGCTTTATTTCAAGAAAATATTTTTATTATATTTCAATGCATTAAGTCCAATTTTATGGTTAACTGGACACCTGTTGTTCATATGCTGGAAGGAATTTGTTCTTCATATTTATTATTGTCTTACTACATGATTAAATCTTTTTCTTTGTTCACTAGTGATAAAGTTCTTAAGTCTTTTTCATGTCAGTAATTCAGTTCTTCATGTTATCCAGTTATTTTTTCAACTTATCTGTGAGTTATAGTTTTACTGAATTTGTGTTTGTTTTAAGCTAATCTCCCCTCTAAACTATTTTGCAGATTTTCTTCTATTGCTTGGGCTATATTTTATACAAACTGGATTTTTTAATTTTTAAATTAAAGAATAAAGAATATGTGAATGTACAAATGACATAAATAACTGTGGAGATTGAGAACAACAATTTATGGAGTGTGTGTCTTGGGAATCTCATCAGGAGAAAGTGCTTATTTATTTCCTTTGTTATCACTTTTTGACTGACTATTATGAAGCTTACATTGAGTCTTATGAGGCTTTTAAACTTAATTGATATCTACTTATAAATTTGTTTAATATTTATTTATTTATTTATTTTAATTTTTTAAAAGATACATAGACTACATAAATGTCACACAAAAGATATAGGGATTCCGATATGCCCCACTCCCCACACCTCCCACACCCTCCCTCATAAACATCCTTCATTAGTGTGGCACATTCACTGCAATTGATAAATGCATCCTGGGGCTTTGCCATTAAGCATGGACCATAGTTCACATTGTAGTCTACACTCTCTCCCACACAGTTCTGCATGTTATGTGGTAATAAAAAATGGCCTATATCTGTCATTGTGATGTCTCTCAGGATGGTTCCCAAGTCCTGAAAAAGACCCTGTATTACAACTGTTTTTCCCTCTCCCTGTCCCCAGAGCCTCCAGTGGCCACTGGCTCCACATCAATGTTGTAATTTCTTCCATTGCTAGAATCACAATATGTTTATACTAGAACACCAGTACGTCCACTCTAGTCCATGGATCTTCCCCCAATCCCAAGGATTCAGGGATGGTGATGTCCTCTCCACCTCCAATTGAGAGGGGTCTTATATCCCATGGGGAAAATGGATGGGACTATCCTGCCTGCAGCTGCAGACTCTCTCTGTTCCCTGGAATGGCCGTTGTCCATTACCATCTCCCTGCCAGTTGTCCTGGGTGAATCCAATGAGCTGTAGAGTAGGTGTTGCAACTCCACCAAGAGTCCGGGCCCAGCTGGCATATGGACAGCCCAAATACTCGAGTCTCTGAACGTACACCTACAAACTCCAGCACCAAGTATAGGTTTAAATAGAAAGAACAGATGAGACATGTGCAGGGAAGACATAGTTGAATCCAACACTGTCACTCTCAGAAGCACAAACTCCAAAGTGGGGTCCGCTGGCAAGGCACCAAACACCAGAGCTATCTGCCCTGACCATAGGACATGGGTGTCTCCAGAGCCCTCACGAGCCCCACTATTTGTGGTAGTATCCACTTTGGAAGTCTATGAAATCCTGCTGAAAGGTGCATAAGTGTTACCTCTGGGATGACCTCCCAACACACTTCGAAGTCTCTTAGCCTTATAAATGCATTTGTCTTTACCTTTTCCCCCTTTTCTTCAAGGTCTTTTTCCAGTTGCATTGTTAGTTGGTGCTTGGCAGCAATCCCTTGGTGCCAGGGAGGCTCATCCCCAGGAGTCATGTCCCACACTTGGGGGAAGGTAATGCATTCATATGCTATTTGGCTTAGAAAGAGGTCACATTTGAGCAACAAGGAGGCTCTCAGGAGGCAACCCTTAGGTACCCCATAACAATAGGCTAAGTTTCAATTTCAAGAGGAAAGGCTCATAAGCCTAGTCATCAATATCAAGGGCCCATCAGGGGATCATTCTTCTTCACCAGTCACTGCCTCTGCACTTGGGGGACTGTTGCTGCTCCCCTAGAGAATGTGGCAGAGCTCTCCAGGATGGAAATTCAATATTCTCTCGGTTATTGTGTGAGTCTCCACCCACTGTGACAATGCCCCATGAACACTGGAACATTTTTACATACCTTATATGTATGCTTAGGTGAACTTCCTCCCATGCATCCCCTATTAAATATAAGAAATAAAATTGATTAAAAAATTTTAAAAACTAAAAATAAAATAAAATTTAAAAATTCAGATATTTAAAAAAATGAAAAATATTGAAAAACATTTTTTTTTGACATTTCGCCTTTCATCACCGCAAAATCTGGTGTCCTGTCTGTAACATGGCACCTTCCCCCACTCATTCCCCAGTGTCTCAATATTTTTTACTTTGTTTTCAAAGAAGCCTTAGGTCACAGCAAAGTCACACACAGAATACAGGAGACTTTCATATACCCAACATGTTCCCCCTTTTCTTTCCCTGATATAAATACCTTTTTATATGTGGATGGTACCTTTGTTATAACTGATATACAAATAGTGAAACATAGGTACTAAACATGGTCATTGGTTTACATTATGGTTTACATTTTAGACTGTACACTTCTATAAATTTTGATGATATTTATCATGTTCTGTGTCCATCATTGTAATATCATGTAGAACACTTTCACAGCCCACTAAATACCTCCTGATTCATCTATTCTATTCCTCCCTCCCTCTCCCCTCAGGGTCCACAGTGATCCCCTAGCTTCACTCCTTGAATGACAAGATTCATAGTTACATGCAACAAGACTGAGGTCTTGACTCACTGGTTTGTCCTCCCCTATTAGGAACTGCCCATGCTCTTGCGAGACTGCCCCCTCTATTTGTGAACAAATCAGTCCTCCCAAGGATGGGAGTCCAACTCCTTCCCGCTCATTATGTGGGTCTCCACCCACTGATACTACCCATTATGACAGAATGATCACTTACACACTTCCTAGAAGCCTGCTCCAGGTGTGCCCTGTCCCGATTACCGCCCCCATCCAACCCCCTAAACCAGTAGCCTTTCCTTGTCATATTGCCATAAGAGCATTCACAACTTTGTATTTTTAGCCACATACCCACAAATCACCCGTGTTTACCTGGTCTCTCTCCCAACCCTCCCCCCAGTACCCTGGACCTTCCAATCCACCCTTCCCAATATACCCACCTGTCAACCCTGCACCACCCAACCCAATAATATCACTACCCTACTGTCATATCCCGTCAATATGCAACTACACACTTTCACCTTAAGATAGACTATGTCCGTATGGGTGTTGGCTCACAACCTTCTTCTCCCTTTCTATTTCTTGTAAACCTATCTTCCAGACAATAGCTCTCTGAGTCTGCTCAATTTTCTTAATTCATATCAGTGAGGTCATGTACTGTTCATTCTACAATGCCTGGCTTGCTTCACTCAAAATAAGGTCCTCAAGATTCATCCATGTATCCCATTTATTAGCACTTTATTCCTTCTTACAGCTGAGTAATATTCCATTGTATGTATGTACCACATTTTGTTTATCCATTCATCTGTTGATGGGCACCAGGGTTGATTCCAACTTTTGGCAATAGTGAATAATTCCGCTATGAACATTGGTGTGCATATATCTTTTTGTGTCTTTGCTTTCAAATCTTCTGGGTATATACCCAGCAGTGAAATTGCTGGATCATATTTTTTTGAGGAACCACCAAACTGTCCTCCACAATGGCTGGACCATTCTACATTGCCATCAGCAGTGGATGAGGGTTGCCATTCCTCTACATCCTCTCCAACACTTGTAGTCCTCTGTTTTTTTAATAGCTGCCATTCTAGTGGGTGTAAGATGGTATCTCATTGTAGTTTTGATTTGGATTTCCCTAATAGCTAGCAATGTTGAGCATCATTTCATGTGCTTTTTAGAAATTTGTATTTCTTCCTTGAAGAAGTGTCTTTTCAGTTCACTTGCCCATTTTTTCAATGGGTTGTTTGTCTTTTTATTTTCAAGGTGTAGGATTTCTTTACATATGCAGGATATTAGGCTCCTATCAGATATATGGTTGCCAAATATTCTCTCCCATTAGGTAGGCTGCCTTTTTACTTTCTTGATAACATCTTTTGAGGTGCAGAAGTTTATAATTTTGAGGAGATCCCATTTTTCTATTTTTTCTTTCACTGCTCATGCTTTGGGTGTGAAGTTCATGAAACCATTTCCTATTACAAGGTCCTGAAGATGCTTCCTTACATTATCTTCCAAGGTCTTTATGGTCTTGGCTCTTATATATAGATCTTTGATCCATATTGAATTGATTTTTGTATAAGGTGTGAGTTGGTGTTTATCTCTCATTCTTTTTGATATGGATATCCAGTTCTATAAGCACCATTTGTTGAAGAGGCCATTCTTTCCCAGTTGAGTGGGCTTGGTGGCCTTGTTGAATATCAGATGACTGTATATGTAAGGATCTATATCAGAACTTTCAGTTTGATTCTATTGGTTTTGTATGTCTATCCTTGTGCCAATACCATTCATTTTTTACCGCTGTAGCTTTGTAGTATGTTTTAAAGTCAGGTAGTGTGATACCTCCAATTTCATGTTTCTTTTTTCAGTATGTCTTTGGTGATTTGGGCCCTCTTACCCTTCCAAATAAATTTTGTAATTAGTCTTTCCAATTCATTAAAAACTGCTGTGCTGATTTTTATTGGGATTGCATTAAACCTGTCGATTAGTTTGAGTAGGATATACATCTTAATGCTGTTTAGTCTTCCTATCCATAACAGGGAATATTCTTTCATTTATTTAAGTCTTCTTTGATTTTCTTTAACAGTGTTGCAAAGTTTTCTGTATATAAGTCCTTTACATCTTTAGTTAAATTTATTCCTAGGTATTTGATTCTTTTAGTTACTGTTGTAAAAGGTATTTTTTTCCTTGATTTCCTCCTTAGATTGCTCATTATTGGTATACAGAAATGCTACTGATTTTTGAGCATTGATCTTATAGCCTGTAACTTTACTGAAGTCATTTATAAGTTCTAGAAGCTTTATTGTAGATTTCGCAGTGCTTATTATGTATAGGACCATGCCATCTGTAAATAGTGAAATTTTTACTTCTTCCTTTCCAATTTCGATGCCCTTTATATCTTTTTCTTCCCTCAGTGCTTGAGCAAGCACTTCTAAGACAATGTTAAATAGGAGTGGTGATTGTGGGCACCCTTCTTGTTCCTGATCTTAGAGGGAAAGCTTTTAAGATGTCACCATTGAAGATGATGTCAGCTGTGGGTTTTTCATATATACCCTTCATGATGTTTAGAAAGTTTCCTTCTATTCCTATCTTCTGCAGTGTTTTTATCAGGAAACAGTACTGTATTTTGTTGAATGCTTTTTCTGCATCTATAGAGATGATTATGTGATTTTTTTCTTTTGATCTGTTTATGTGGTGTATTACATTGATTGATTTTCTTATGTTGAACCATCCTTGCATATCTGGGATGAAACCCACTTGGTCATGGTGTATAACTCATTTGATATGTTGTTGAATGCAATTAGCAAGTATTTTGTTGAGTATTTTAGAATCTAGGTTCATTAGAGAGATTGATCTGTAATTTTCCTTTCTTGTGGCATCTTTGTTTGGCTTTGGTATTAGGTAACGTTTGCATCATAGAATGAGTTAGGCATTGTTCCTTCTACTTTTATTTTTTGGTAGAGGTTAAGCAGGATTGGTGTTAGCTCTTTCCGTAATGTTTGGTAGAATTCACCCGTGAAGCCACCTCATCCTGGGATCAATTTAATTGGAGGTTTTTGATGACCGAGTCTATCTCTTTACTTGTAATTGGACTGTTGAGTTGAGCAGTTTCTTCTTTAGTCAATGTAGGCTGCTTGTGAGTTTCTAGAAATTTTTCCATTTCCTCTAAATTATTCTTGTTGGCATATAATTTTTCAAATTATCTTCTTATGATACTCTTTATTCCTGTGGGGTCAGTGGTGATATCCCCTTCCTCATTTATAATTTTGCATATTTGCATCTTCTCTCTTTTTTCTTTGTTAGTCTAGCTAAGTGTTTGTCAATTTTATTGATCAGCTCGAAGAACCGGCTTTTGGTTTGTTTATTTTTTCTAGTGCTTTCTTATTTTCTGTTTCTTTTAGTTTTGCTCTAATCATTTCATTTCCTTCTTTCTACTTCCTTTTGGGGTTAGTTTGTTGTTCTTTTTCTAATTCCTCCAGGTGTGTAGTTAGGTCTTCAATTTTAGCTCTTTCTTCTTTTTTGATATATGCATTTATGGCTATGAATTTCCCTCTCAGTACAGCTTTTGCTGCACACCATAGGTTTTGATATGTTGTGTTGTCATTTTTTCATTCATTTTAAGGTAGTTACTGATTTTTTTGAGATTTCCTTCTTGATCCACTGTTTGTATAAGAGTGTGTTGTTTAGCTTCCATATCTTTGTGCCTAATCTGTTCCCTGGCACTTACTGATTTCCAATTTCATTCCATTGTGGTTAGAGAAATTATTTTGTATAATCTCATTCTTTCTGAATTCTTTGAGATTTTTATTGTGGCTTAGCATGTGGTCTTTCTTGGAGTATGATCCATGTGCACTTGAGAAGAATGTATATCCTGCTGTACTTGGGTGTAGTGTTCTGTATATGACTATTAGGTCCAGATCCTTAATGTGTTAACCAAAGTCTTTGTTTTGTTTTAGATTCTTTGTTGACATGTTCTGTCTAGTGGTGATAATGGTGTATTAAAGTCCCTGACTATAATTGTAGAGCCATCTATTTCTCCACTTAGTTTTTCCAGTGATTGCCTCATATATTTTGAGGTGCCTTTGTTAGGTGTGTAAATGTTTATGATTGTTTTTTCTTCTTTAAAGATTACCCCTTTCACTAATATATAGTTTCAGTCTTTGTTTCTCACAATAGTTTTGCATTTAAAGTCTATTTTGTCTGCTATTAGTATAGCTACTTCCACCCATTTTTGGTTATTGTTTGCTTGTAAGATTGTTTTCCATCCATTCACTTTCAGCCTCCTTGAATCCCTGGGCCTTCTTGTAGACAACATATAGATGGGTCGTATTTCATAATCCATTCTGCCATTCTGTGTCTCTTGACTGGTGAGTTTTATCCATTAACATTTAGCATTATTACTCTCAAGGAATTTATTACATCAGCTATATTTTCTTTGGGTGCATGTATGTCATATGTTGTTTCTATTTCTCTTTTTGTCTTCTTAGCTGTTCTTACACTCTCCTCCAGCTTTCTCTCTCTCCTGTTTTTTCCTTTCAACCTGCAGAACTCCCTTTAGTATTTCTTGAAGGGAAGGTTTCTTATTGGCATATTCTCTTAATTTCTGTTTATCTGTGATTATTTTGAACTTTCCATCATTTTTTTAATAACAGCATTGCTGGATAGAGAATTCTTGGCTGGAAGGTTTTCTCTTTTAGTACCATAACTATGTCATACCACTGCCTTCTTGCCTTCATGGTTTCAGATGAGAAATCAGCACTTAATCTTTTTTAGCTTCCCTTGTGTGTGATGGTTCTCTTTTCTTTTGTTGCTTTCAGTATTTTCTCTTTGTCTTGAGCATTGGGCAGTTTGACATGTATATGTCTTGGAGTAGACCTGTTGAGATTTATACTGTTTGGGGTGCATTGTGCTTCCTGGACTTGTACATCCATCTCCCCCAATAGGGTTGTGAAATTTTCAGCCATTATTTCCTCCAACACTCCTTCTGTCCCCTTTCCCTTCTCTTCTCCTTCTGGGATGCCTATAATGCGTATGTTTGCATGTTTTGTATTGCCATTCAAATCCCCAAGTTCCTGCTGGAGTTTTACTTTTTATCTATCTGTTCTACTATCTGTTTGATTTCAGATGTACTGTCTTCCACATCACTAATGCTTTCCTCTGCCTGTTCAAATCTACTGTTATGTGCTTCCAGTGTCTTTTTGATTTCTTGGATTGTGCCATTCATCACTATTATATCTGCTCTTTTTATGTATGTTTACAATTTTTTAAGTATGTCCTCCCAGTGTCTTCTTAATATCCTAAATCTTTTCCTTCACTTCATTAAGTTGGTCCATGATATCTGTTTGGACAGCTTTGATAAGTTGTTCAATATTCTGCATCTCTTCCTGATTTTTAGTTTGTTCATTGGACTGAGCTATGTCTTTCTGTTTCTTAGTATGGTTTGCAATTTTTTGTTGCCCTCTTGTCATCTTTTTTATCTTGATGGGGTTATTCAGGTGATTAACTACTCTCTTTCTTCTATGGTTTTATTTAATTGCTGTTTTTGTGTGTGTGTTAAGTTTTCTCTTTGACATTTATTCTTCTTATTCTATTTCATTGCTGTTGTCTTTGTTCCCTTGGAGGAAAAAATTAGGGCCAGAGAAAGTGAAAGAGGTAAAAAAAATGTAAAAGGATAATAATAATAATAATAATAGTAATTTTTAGAAGAGGAACAATTTAAGACCTTGGAAAATGGGTTTTTAACTCACGTAAGCAGTGTAGAGTAATAGTAATAAAAAAGTGGGTTACCACCAATGAAATGGGAAACCAAACAGAGAAAAACATATAGACTGAATTAAAAGGCCAGTATGATGAAGACAGAGGGAAAGATAAAAGAAAAAAAACAAAAAGAAAAAGAGTTAATAAAAGAAAGAAAACAGGATGGATGAGGTAGAAATAAAAACCAGAAAAATTGGGGACTAAACAAATAGAGGTGGAATGTAAGAACAACAACAGAAAGCTGAAGATAAAATGATGAGGGAAGGAAAAGAGATAGCATTGGTATACAAAATTGGTATACACAGAGAAGGGGAAATCAAGGAAAAGGAAACACAGTAACCAAGAATCAAGCCAGCATCACCTTGAGGAATTTATTTCTTTGTCCATCTACCTCCAGATCAATGCCCTGAAACCTCCTACTCTGTGGGTTCCCAAAACAGCTCACAGTGGCAGGATTTTGCCCCCACTCTGCTGTTTTTTTGTGGGAGAGATCTGCCTATATTCCTTTGAAAGAAAAATAATTATGACCAGATAAAGGAAAGAGATAGGGGAACAAAAAGAATAATAGTAATGGTATTAATAAAACCCAGGAGAGCAAACATACAAAACCTAGGAAATTGTACAATTAACAAGAGTAAGAAGCACAGAGGAATAAGATTAGGAAAGTGGAATTGAAACAATGAAACAAGAAACAGAATAGAGAAACAAATATATAGAATGAATTAAAATGCTGGAATGGTGAGAAGAGGGGAAATGAAAATACAGAAGAAGGAAAGATAAAAGTAAAAGAGAGAAATTATACAGAGAAAAAGGGAGAGAGGGAGAAATACAAACAAGAAAAGTTGGAGACCAAATAAAAGGGGTGGAAAGAAAGAACAACAATGGAAAACAAAAGATATAAAGGGAAAGGAGTAAAAAGAAATAGCATAGGTAGAATAGATCAGTAACCAAAAGAATCAAAGAAAGAAAAAGCAAAAATAAACAAGCAGAGAAAGAAAGGCAGGGGATAGAAAATAAGCAAGAAACAAGAAAGCAGCAACTTGTTTTTCTAAAAAGAGGAGACAGAAGAAAAAAAAAACAAAACACGGAAAAACAGCCTTCTTTCTTAGACCCCTAAGGATCTTCTCAGGCTGCTGGTGTTCCTCAAATACTCACCCTATAGGCTGCCTTCTGCAGGTTTTGAACTGGGTTTTAGTGACTAAAGTAAGGGAAATAAAAGAAAATGAAAAAAAAATTTTTTTAAATAAAAGATCCAATTAAAGCTAATACAAAGAAAATGTCTATGTGTTCCCTGTCATGAAGTTTCAGCTGGATGCCTGTTAACCTAGTGGATCTCTTCTCAAGAAATACCCAGGAATCGAAACTGAGATCTCATATATGTTAGGCAGGCATTCTCTCACTGAGCTATTCTGCATCCTTGGGCTAATTAGCCCTTCAGAAGGCTGTATGCCCCTATTCCCTTGGGCAGGTTAGATCCCCTGCAGGCAGCTGGAGTGATGCTGATCACCGCGTGTCTCTGCCTCCTCTCTGATGTAATTCCTCTTTACCTAGGTGGCTGGGCATGACCGCCAGCCTGAGATGATCCCCCTGCCCTCTCCCTGACCAGCTGGGGTCCCTTCCGATATTCAAGGGGGGCCCAGATGGCTAAACTCGCTGCAAAATAATCACTCTCCACTCTCACAGGCCCTTTTTCCTCGCAGGGAATCCGCTGTCACTCTCGCATTTGGAGCAGGGGGCCAGGGGCTCCACTTAGTCTGTCCACCCTGAGGGCCGGTTATGTGTGCCCCTTCCAGTCACCAAGGTAAGTAACCCCCAATTATTCCTGGCTTCCCTATCTGTCCAGTTCCATCCTAGATGACTCAGAACACCTTCCCGTGGAGGTAGATGTCTGCTCTACTTTCAGCTAGATACAATTCGCCAGGAGTTTTACCCTTGCTTAATATCTTGCGGGTGGGGGAAGGGAGCCCTTCCCAGCAGATGGGAGGTTTAATAACTCACAATTACTTGTTTTGGCTTCTTCGTGTCTCTGACTCTCGCTCTTCTGGGAGTTGGTAAGCAGTGTCCTGGTTTGCTGTGCCCCAAAGCAGGTCCCACGGCAGCCTCTGGTTTTTTCTTTGTTTTAGTGAGAGCTAATATTTATATGTCTACCCTTCAGCCATGTTCCCACAATCCCCTTGTTTAATATTTAGATACGGAATTAACAGGCCCCATGATAGAACTTGTCAGGAAATTTGACCAATGTGTGGTCAGAGTACTTTTGACTATTACTTCAGGTGTACTCTCACTTTTGTTATCTTATTGCCTAAACTCAGGGAATTTGCTGAAACTGCATTCTATATCTGCTCTACTAGATTATTTAGAGTAGTTGAAATAGATGAAATAAATGAATGTCTGAAATATGAGTTGTTGTACTAGGACTAATGTATACAACATTGTTTGCAAATTTTCTTGCATCATATCATCACATTATTATGATATCTTTCACTCACTATGAAAAAGACAAACTATTATATGGGTGATAACCACATTGCAATTTACCTTTATAAAGTGACTTTTTAAATATAATATGTTTCATTTGAAGGGTTTTTATTTAAAGAAATAAAAGTTGTTTTCAGGTCCTATTAACCTCATATTGCTCACTGTAGGATAACACCCACTATTTATTGATATCTGGTGAAGCAGAAAACAAATCTAAAAATAATTTGTCATTGTTATAACTGTTATACAGATAGTAAAATATAGCAACTAAAATTTTTCAGTGGTTTACAGTATAGTTTACATTTTGGACTGTACAGTTTAATAATTTTTGATGATATTTACCATGTCCTGTTTCCATTATGTAAGGTAATGAAGAGTATTTCCCATGACCATTACATAGCCCATTTGATCTTTTCTGTTCCTTCCTCCCCACGCCCTGGAGCATATGACTCTTCCCTGTCTTGGCTCATGGGATGTCAAGATTCATTTTTACATGTCCTGGTTATTCTAACCTGACCTTCCTAATCTAACCACCTGTTAATCTTGCACCACTAGTAAAATCTCTACCCACCTGT
>JAQZBX010044049.1:0-21475 GCA_029593785.1 Cabassous unicinctus
GGACAGGATTTTTTTTTTTTAGAGTAATGCTTCCATAATTTGTTAAGCTGCTTTTTATCTGTTATTTTATTTTTTGAAATAAAGTTAAAAAAAAACAAACAACTAGATCCTTCAAATAAATTTATGATTGCTTCAAACCACACAGAGATACAAGTTTGTTCTGCTGTAACTTTAAGGGGACTTCACTAGAAAAGAAGCCTATTCAAACTACTGTAACTTTCTGATTATTGGTTATTCACTGTTTCTTTCAAAATTCACAATTTTTGGAGGGAAGAGATATACATTTAACAATTATTTCCTTGGAAAATAGAACACATAAAGGAAGCTTATATTTCTGTAGAAAATCAACAGTAAATTACATTATATCTTATCCTTCAAAGGGGTTTTTATGGTAACAAGACTAGATTACACTCTAAAGAAAGATTAAAGACCCCCCATCTCAAAAGTGTCTTCCAAAACAGGGTCATGGTAGAATGTAAATTGGAATAGGATGAGGGGAGGGAGAGAGAAGAAAAAGTGTTTATCAAACATTTTCTATGAGCCCAAATCTTTTCATATAGTTAATCTCATATCCAATTTTTAATGAATTTTTATGAATGAACAAACTGCTTTGGAGAAGTAAGAAAATGGGAAAGAATTTAAACTCAAGTTTGTTGGGTTTCAAAGCCACAGCTCTTTTTTCCATGTTAACAGGCTATTGATCAAAATACTAAAATCTTCTGATTTATATAGAGAAACCCTGTAGAATAGAGGGTTTGGCTTCAGAATCAGACAGAAGTTCATACCATGTTTCTATCACATACTAATTGTGTGACATTTGGAAAAAATTTAACATTGTTGAGCTCAGATATTGTGTTGGAAAATATAAAATATCAATGCCGGGTAGTGAGGATAAAAGTAAGATATAAAAGCACAGTAGGAGTTCAGTAAGTAGTAGTAATTTTGTTGGATATTGTGTTTGATACCTTTAAAGTGACCTTATAGAAACTTTCCAGATCTTGCTTTCTATAATACCTTGAACCATTAATTTAATAAACATGTCTAAATAAATGTGCCACTCCTTGGCCCAGTCTACTTAGCATGAACAACAGTGGAACCCTGGCAGTGACCAAGGAATCCAGGGCAGGGGAAGGAAACATTCTGACTTCGTTTGTTCCCTGATCTTTGTAATTCAGCCTGGCCATGAAATGCCTGTGCTTCTCTTAGGCACTCACCAACAGTTGCATCAATAATTCTTCTTCTTGAAGTTTCCCAAATGTTATGAGTTGAATTGTCTCCCAGTCCCCACGCCCCCACCCCCACCCCAAATGATATTCAAATCCTAACTCCAGGTCTTGTGAATTTGACCTTATTTAGAATTAGGGTGTTTGAAGATGAGATTAGTCAAGATGAGGCCAAAATGGATTAGCATGGGCTTTAATCCAATATGGCTGGCGTCCTTATAAGGAGGGCAGAAAAAAACACAGATAAAAGGGGAGACCGCCTTATGATGACCAAGGCAGAGACTCAAGTCCAAAATTGCCAGCAAACCACCAGAAACTAGGAAGAGGCAAGGAAGGATTCTTCCCTGCAGATTTGAGACTTCTTGCTTCCAGAACTGTGAGACAATACATGTCTGTTGTTTTAAGCCATCCAATCTGTGGTAGTTTGTTATAATAACCCTAGAAAACTAAGACACCAATGATGACTTGGCAATATTTCCCCAGTATGCCTTTTTTGTCTTCCTCTTTTACCTGACCCATTTTTGCCTGGGATATTTTCTCTACCATTTGAGCTAGTTTTAATTAAAGCTTGTAATTCTGGAGTGCCCTCCACGTGCTCCCTGATGAGTGTGATACAAATGGACACAATAAACAAGCCATCTAATATTGATAAAGTCTACAGCTGCATCTGCTAATTAGAGCCAATAAAGGCTTTGGGGGCAAATGTTCCCATGCGACATTTGTTTAATTAAAGCCTTTGTCTGCTCTATTCAGATGGGTGAAGAATAATCCACTTAAAATGTACTGAAAACAAACATAGCCCTTAGAATGCAGAACATTCCATAATAGGCCTTCATGGATTTCCAGAAGAAAATTTTTAGGCCAACCCATTTGTTTTTCTGGATAGTACATACAGTGTTGTTGATTTCATTGTTTTAATTAAACCAAATACTTTATTCTATTTCCCAATCCATATATATCCATTAGCGTAGGTCTAGCCAATAAGCCTTAATGGTCATATATGGGGAGAGGGGAGCCAGGGGGGACAGGGACCTGGAACATGGGGCAAATCGGCATGGATCTCAATGGATGACCATATGTTATCCTACGAGTGACTGGCTTTCCTTAACTAACTACATAAAGCTTGCTCTGAAAATCAGGCCAAGTTATTTACTATGGATCTTTAGTTATCTCTTATAAGTTAAAGAATAAGATGCTCTGCTGTAGGCTCAAGTAGAAAGGGGCTTGGGCAAAGATATAGCAAGTGTGGTCTCTAGCCCTGAACTGACCATAAATTTGGGAAATTAATCCTTGAGTCTTCATCTCAAGAAATAGAAGTATGTAGGTTTGGGGAGGACTTTAGTTTGATTTAAAGATTCTTGCTTTCATTTCTTTGATTACATTCTCTTTGAGGGATTTTTTCAAGTGTGGCTCATGTGAATTGCCAATCTGTAAATAATTAAAATACAAAAATGTATATTAACATTAAATTGATGAATTATTTTTGATGATATATATTGTAGGATTATTTTTAATTCACCATGAAGAATTTCAGTTATCAATGAATTCTAGATACAGATAATGAATAACTAATTAATAGAAAGTATTTATTAGAACTCTGGCTAAGAAATTTTTTGCTGAGGGAAAGAAGCCAGACAATAAAGAGCATATAAGTGTGTGACGCCATATATATAACATTCTAGAAAATGCAAACTAATTTATAGCGACAGGAAGCAGGTCAGGTGTTTACTGGAATGGGGTGTGGAGTGGAGGCAGAAAGCAGCAAGAGGGAAATGTAGTGAAGGGGCACAAGAAAGCTTTTGTTGGTGATGTATACATTTATTATCTTGACTGTGATGATGATTTCATGGGTGTATACATATGTCAAAACTTATAAAATTGTGTACCTCAAATATATGCAGTTTATTATATGTCAATTATACCTACATAAAGATATTTTTAAATAGTAAGAAAGGCCAAAATATCATGACGATGCTGGGCATAACATTTCAAATGAAAAAAAAAAAAAAAAAGATTCAGTCTAATTTTTTTAACCAAAGGAAATGTGCCTACCATATGCCCTTCTGGTGCTAGGCATTTGAACTCCCAAACAACTGAGGTTATTCATTATCCAATTTAATCTTCACAGTAACCTCTATGTCAGATAGCATTATCCATTTTTACAAGGAGTAACCCAAATCTGACCATTTATTAGTTTAGAGAGACTAATAGAATTGTCTAAAGTCTTACAGTCACAAAATAAAAGCACTGAATTTGAATCTAGGTTTATCTGGCACTACAGCCCATGCTCTCTGCTGCAAGTAGTCTGCTTTAAGAAAACAAAACAACAATGTGTATGCATGTGTGCGTTATAAGAAAGAAGGGACAGAAAAGAGAGCTAGAATAATGGAAAAGTGAAAATAAAATGGGAGATGTGGGAAGAAAGGAAAGAACAAGACACCATGGCTGAGTTCTGAGCCATAAAAAAATCATTTAAGAGGCCAGGACCTAGTGTAGAATATAACTCTTTTCTTGACATGAAATTTGAGAATACTTTGTATGGGACCAAGCCGAACAAGGAGTTTGTAATGAAAATTAACGGATGAGGAATTTGAGTTTGGAAATAGTGACAGTACTCATTTATAGTTAGGCTCTTCATTATCCATGCCAACCTGGAGAGCAGCCTCAGTACTCTGGGTACCTGGGCTTGCTCTAGAATTATTATGATTCTCTCTAAGACATAATCAGTTCTGTACATTTGTCTCAGCCATCTATCTCATCAGCAGTGAGCTGGCCGCCATCCAGGGATGTGGATTGGTCATGTGGCAAAAGGTCCAGGGAGATAGTAGTAAAAATTCATGTGTACAAGTGGAGGCCACAGGTCTACTCCAGGAACATTTTCACTCTTATGAGTAGACTCTTTTCAGTAGCAACTTCTAGATGGATAAATACAAAATGAACAGGCATCTATTAGTTGGGGGGAAAGGATAAATAGGATCTCCTGAGGTTCAGGATAGACTAACCCTTTAAATACCCTTTGGTATGCAGAGCTGGCATCTGAGCCTCTTGTCTTGTCCCCCTCACAACCAACCTCATGCCTTTGCTCAAAGACTATCCTTTATACTGTCTCTGAGGGAGACTCATGGACTTGAATCTTTGGCATTTTCCCATACAGCTACTAGCAGTACAGTAGCAGTTGGGACCTTTTAATTTACAAGGAAAAACTTTGTTTTAGCCATTGTATTCATTGTCAAAATAGAGGGCCATTTTGACAGGACAATTTCAGAAAACCCAGTGTTGCCGTGTCTCAACATGTTAGAACCAGGTTACTGGAAAACTGAATGGCCTGCCTCTCATCTGTTTCTCTTCACAGATCTTGTCCATGCTCTCTCTGTCCTCCTCTCCCCCTTTATCCCTCTCTTCTCTTTTCTCCCTCCCCCTTCCTCTTTTTCCCCTGAAATTGATGCCCTCTTCTTAAATTATTCATGGACTACTTTCTCTGTAATATTGGAATGGTACTATATGATGAAGATGATGATGGTGATGAAGATGACATACCTGCTTTCTATGTCTGAAAATAAGGATGACAATGCCTACCAAATAGGATTGTAAAAATTGTACAAAGTCATGCATGCAGAACACCCAGCAGAGTTCCTGACAAATACTCAAGTAAAAGGCAAGTAAGGATCCGACCATAAAGGACCTTGCATTCTGTGTCAAAGATGATATCAGTTGGTGTTTATTAAACAGCGTGTGTTAGGCCTTCTGTGACTTGCTTCAGGTAAATTATCTTTTTTTAATACTCTTAACAACCCTATTTGGTAGGTACTATTACTATCTCCATTTCTAGACAGACAGATTAGTAAAAAGTGGAATCTGGAACTGAAGCTAGCCAGTTTGACTCAAGGGTCTGTACCCTTGACCTCTTTGCTGTACTGACCCTCAGTGAGAATTTTAATCCAAAGGCAGTGATCAATTCTTAAAGGTTTTAACCAATACAGTCTGAGAAATAATTTGAGAAAGACTTGTTTTCCATAAAGGTCACTCAGATGATGGAATAAAGAATACTTCAAGATACAAAGATTAGCTCTCAGAATTGCTCATGCTAAGAATAATCATGTGCCAAGAAATTAGAAATTGGAAATGACCCAGATAAATATACAGCATCCCTGAAACCATGTGATGATCTTAAAGAGTTTTAAAGGGTTTAGCCCAAGGTTAGCTTACATGCTGTTTTTTCAGAAAACATAGTTCTTCCTTTTTTCTCTTGTGAGACAAAATCTAGCTTAATGGCAGGACTAAGAACTTTTGAGTTGCTATCAGCATGCCAAGCCTTGGGATAAAACAGACTCAGAGTCATGAAGAGATCAGTCAGGTATTCAGTATTTCCAAGATCAGACTGCACGGGAGCTCCAGAGGGATACATGAGTTTTAAATATCTCTGAAGCACAGGCATTCACTAAAGGAAGTATCCATCCATACTGCAAATTCTACAACCTAACAATGCAGCTCCATGAAAGCCTAATTAACCTAAAATCTTTCATCTTTATATCAGGCCCAGCCCCAGTTTCCATTAGTACGTTGATGATAAAAGCTCAAATTTCTCTTGCCAATTGGTTTTCATTTTCTCCCTTCTCTCTGCGTATTTACACATACACACACCTACATACACATATATGTAAATGTATAGTTAATGTTTAAATTTTTTTCCTTTGATATATTGTATTTAAACAAATGCAATCCTTGGCAATGTAAATATTCTTTTGTACTCTCTCACAAAATTTAGAGTTCTTTTTGATTCCTTGTGTTTTTTAGTAATTTTTATATTTTAGATGCCTTCACAGTCTGTGCAAGGTCTGCCTCCAAAGTAAGTAATAGATTTGGGGCAACAAGAAGTGTACTTTTAAAAAATTTTCTAGTGTCCCAGGCCTGTTTCATAATGATATTGTAGTCTACCTTCTGTCTTTATAGGGAATGAAATGGATTGCTGTTCTCGTCACAAGAAGAAAGAAGTCTCTCTCCTCCCTCCTTGATAATCAGGCTATTTTTTAGAGGTGGAGTTACTGAACTAAATATAATAAACAGTGATTTACTAAATTCCTCTGACTATATTTGAATGTTATGATATGAAGTATTAATTCATTATATAACCTCTAAATGACCTCTAAATATATTTCCCATCTTTCATGATCAGAATATCTGTGCATTCACAATATGAGGTTTATATACCAATTATTCATCACAGATTCACCCTTTAGACCCAGATGTAAAACTGAGGCACTTCATACTGCTATTTATCACAACAGAAAAATTGTTTTCCCCCCACGTCTACATAACCCAAATGTATGACCTGATAGAGTAGCTTTTTAGAGTATATTTCACTGCTTCTCTCTGAAACAATATATGAATTTAAGCACAGTTAAAATTAAGCTATAAAGCTGTTTAATTAATGATGGTGTTCTTTATTTTATTCAACTAAAAAAAATCTTTTTGAGCACTCATTATTACCAGAAATTGTGTTAAGTGTGGAAAATGCATCACCTGAGATCTACTTCTTAGGATATAGAAAGTTATAAGAGAATGTTGCTTCTATCCTAACAATGAGAACAAGTTGGTTAATGTATAAAATGGTAAAAAAAAAAAAAAAATTGAGCCTATTAGAGAATTGAGGACACAAAGTAACCTAAGGGATCGAAATCCAAAAAACGATGTGTCTCTGATGAAAGAAAAGAGTAATTCCTGGCAGAGCAGGGAAAGGAGGAAGAAGATACTAAGAAATGGATAAGAAGAAAGCATATGAGATTTTAATTAGTGTATAGAGGCTGAGGCAAAAAGAGCTCCAAATCTACTCACCAACTCTTTTCCACAGAATTTCAGAGAGTTCACAAGAAATATTTGGGGCAGAGCAGAAGAAATGAGAGAGACCCCTCTCTGTGGTATAGGTGAGCATGGCCTACCTAAGTCTGAAGGTGGCAAGAGAACCCAGAGAAGCATTCTGCATCCCAGGCACTGAGTACTGGGAGATGGTGTTCTACCAGTGGAGAAAGGGCAGGAGTGCTGCAAGAGATGCCTTCAGCTAGGACTAAGATGCTCAGTACCTGCCTAAGTCTTCAGAAGTGCATGAAACCCTCCATCATGCCAGGCCTCACACTAATTATGAAGGAGCAGAAGTCTAACACTGTGGGAATTTGAAGCCTATGGTGTATAGCATGTAGCTAAAGCAATAATAACATCAAGATCTAGCTCAACTACTGACTACATTGACCCAGCATCTCACTCAAGCAGACTAAAAGGAAAAAATGTATATACTTTTCTTGGAAGAAATAATATTTACCTCTGCTTCTACTGTTCCATTAAAACAATGTCTGGTATTCAACTAAATTATGATTAAAAAAAACAAAAAAAATTTTGTTGTAGTCAATAGATAAGCCATTTGAAAGAATTTGACTAAGCTATTGCCTAGATATTAAAATTATGACATGGAGACTTCAAAAATAACTATCATAAATATGTTTAATTATTTAGTGGTAAAATTGGATAACTTATGTGAACAGATGAGGAATTTCAGCAGAGAAATAGAAACTATTAAAAAGAACCAAACGGAAATGCAATAAATAAAAAAATGATGTCAGATATTTAGAATTATTTTTGTGGGTTTATCAGTAGAGTGTATGTAGCCATTTGGCAATTTGATGTAATTATGAGTTCCAAAAATATAATTGGATCATGCTTGTAAGCTGATCTGTTAATCTGGGCATGATTAAGTTATGATTAGGGCGTTGACTAGGCCACTTCAGTAGGGCATTGAGCCCCACCCCTTGGTGGGTGGGGGAATTGAATATAAAAGGCATCACAAAGAACAGAGTTGCAGCAATTTTTGAGAAGCAGTTTTAATGTTGGAGAGAAGGCCCCAGGAGAAGAGAATCGAGCCATTCCCCTGAAAGTCTACAGCTGACCTTGTGGAGGAAACAGAGGAGATAAGCCCAGAGAGAAATGCAGCCCTGGGAAGAGAGGAACCCAAGAAGCCTGAACCCTGGCAAATGTTGGCAGCTATCTTGCTCTAACACATGGCAATGGACTTTGGTGAGAGAAGAAACTTACGCTTTATGGCCTGGTAACTGTGGACTTCTACCCCAAACAAATACCCTTTATAAAGACCAACTCATTTCTGGTATTTTACATTAGCACCCCTTTGCCTGACTAATACAGTGTATATAGCAAGAAAAACTTGGAGATAAGTCAATAGAAACTATTCAGACTGAAACACAAAGGGAAAGGAGCACGAATAAAAATGAAACAGATAATCCAATATTTGTGGGACAATATCAAGCAGTATAACATATGTGTAACTGGAGTACCAGAAAGAGAAGGAAGAGAGAATGGAGCAGAACAAATATCTGAAGAGACAATGATGGAATATTTTCTAAAATAATGAAAGACAAAAATTGACAGATACGAGAAGATCAGAGAACCCCAAGCAGCATAAATAAAAAGAAAAACTGGAAACTGTCTGGAGGGCTGCTCTGGGGCTCAATACACCAGGGGAAGGTGAGACACTATCCAGAAAAGAGTGGGGCAAAGGAAAGGAGTCTCAGCTGGCTGAAAAATACTGTGAGTAGAACTGCAAAGGCAGCGGTGTGCTTCCATTCCCCCACTTACAGAGCAAATAGCAGTCTGTGTACTGCAACCTCTGTGGACTGCAGTGGCTGTGGACTGCAGGGGTTGCATGGGTCTTCTTCCCCAAGAAAGGGGAGAAGGAGGCACACAGCCTACAACAGATTCAGATTTTGGCCAGCAAACTTGGTCTGCTGCATTGGATGGAGACACAAACTTCCAGGTTGGTGGGGTCACGATATTGCTTACAGTAAGAACCCTCAGGGAGCTAAAGATAACTAGCCTGCTCAAACACCCTCCCTCTTGCCCTAGGGCTGGTTGCTGAGGAGGCAGAGGGAGACAGGGTGTGGCAGTCCAAAGGTGGAGGCAGCCTTTGAGAGTTTGTTTGTGAGGCTTAGCCAGTCATGAGGACATTGCTTCTGCACACCTGCCCACTTGAGAAGTTACTTTGAATGCATTCCCCCACTATCACCTGGAGTCTGAGCTGAGAGGTCTGTCAAGAGCACCATGTGCTGACAGACCAGAAAAGTTCACAAAAAGGGAAAAACAATGAGTAAATAAAACAGGTAAGCAGTTACCTTTACTGCCACCATCTCCAAGGCCTTTGGAAATTGGCCTGCACCCATAACTGGGCCCTTAGCCCTAGTTTGAGCAGTCAAACAGGGCCAATCCTAAATATCTAGAACAAGTTGAGCCAAAAGTCAAAGAACAGTGGTAGCACACACCTACTTAACAATAAATCCCTAGGCAAGAGAGAGAAACTGAACATCAGCATAAACTCAGCATCCAACTCAGATGCCTAGACATCAGCACAGAGTTACAAGCCATACAAAGAAAAAGGAAAATATGACACAGGCAAAGGAACAAATCAAAGCTCTAGATGAGACACAGGACTTGAAACAGCTAATCAATGAGGTTCATACAAATCTCTTAAATCAAATCATGGAGTTGAAGGACAACATGGCTAAAGAAATAAAAGACATTAAGAAGACAGTGAGCGAACACAAAGAAAAATTTGAAATCTTGGATAGAAAGATAATAGAGCTTATGGGAATGAAAGACACAATAAGTGTTATTAAGAATACAATAGAGGCACACAACAGCAGATTTGAAATCATGGAAGAAATAATGAGTGAAGTAGAGGAAAGAACAACTTAAATTGAAGACAGAGGAGAATAGAGAGAAAAAAGAATGGAAAAACTTGAACACAGACTCAGGGAGTTGAATGATAACACAAAGCTCACTAACATATGTGTTATGAGAGTTCCAGAAGGAGACAAGATGGGAAAAGGAAGAGAAAGAGTATTTGAGGATATAATGGTCAAAAATTTCCCAACTCTCATGAAAGACATGAATATCTATGTCCAGGAAGCACAGCATACTCTAATTAGAGTAAATCCAAATACACCTAACCCGAGACACCTAATATGCAGAATTCCAAATGCAAAAGATATAGAGAAAATTCTGAAAGCAGCAAGAGAAAAGCAAAATATCACATACAAGGGATATCCAATGAGACTTAGTACAGATTTCTCTTCAGAAACCATAGAGGCAAGAAGGTAGTGGTGTGATATAATTAAGGTACTGAAAGAGAAAAACTTCCAGCCAAGAATTCTTTATCCAGAAAAACTGTCCTTCAGATATGATGGTGAGCTTAAAATATTCACAAAAAAACAGAAACTAAGGGAGTTTGTAAATAAGAACCCAGCCCTGCAGGAAACACTAAAGGGAGTTCTACAACCAGAAAAGAAAAGAGAAGAGAGAGAGACTTAGAGGAGAGTGTAGAAGTGAAGACTATCAGAAAGGGTAACCAAAAAGGTAAAAAGATGGACAAAAATAAGTATGACATATGAAAGCCAAAGGATAAAATGGCTTAAGTAAGTAATGCATTTACATAACAGCATTGAATGTTAATGGATTAAACTCCCCAATCAAAAGACATAGGCTGGCAGAATGGATAAGAAAACATGAGCCATCCATAAGCTGTCTGACCCAAGGATGCAAATAGACTGAAAGTGAAAGCTTGGGAAAAGATATTTCACACAAATAGTAACCAAAAGACAGCAGAGGTAGCTATATTGGTGTCAGAAAAATCAGGCTTTAAATGAAAAAAAAAAAAGTGATAAGAGATGCACAAGGCCATTATATATTAATAAAAGGGACAATCCACCAAGAAGGAGTAACAATTATAAATATCCCACACCTAACCAGGGTGCCCCAAAATACATGAGGCAAACTCTGGCAAAACTGAAAGGAGAAATAGACAACTCTACAGTAATAGTTGGAGACTTCAATATGCCACTCACATCGATAGATAGGACAGCTAGACAGAAGATCACCAAAGAAACAGAGAACTTGAACAATATGATAAATGAGCTGGTCCTAACAGACATATACAGAACATTATACCCCAAATCAGCAGTTAATACATTCTTCTCAAGTGCTCATGGATCTTTCTCCAAGATAGACCATATGTTTGGCCACAACACATCTCTCAATATATTTAAGAAGATTGAAATTATACAATACTTTCTCTGATCATAATGGAATGAATATGGAAATCAATAATTGACAGGAAAGGGGAAATTTTGCAAATATATGGAGGCTAAACAACACATTCCTAAACAATCAATGGGTCAAAGAAGAAATTGCAAAAGAAATTAGTAGATTAAGACAGGTGAAAACAAGAACACAACTTATCAAAATACATGGGATACAGCAAAGGCAGTGCTAAGAGGGAAATTTGTAGCACTAAATGCCTATATTAAAAAAGAAGAAAGAAATATAGAAAAAGAACAGCAAACCAATCCCAAAGCAAGCAGAAAGAAAGAAATAAAGATTAGAGCAGAAATAAATGAAATTGAAAAATTGAAGTAATTGAAAATACACTGTTGTAAAATTCTTAGATTGTACATAAAGTAATAGAATATATTAAAAATAGACTATGATAAGCCAAGTATACATCATTGTAATCTCTAAAGAAACTTCTAAAAATAACACAAAAATTAATAAGTAAAATGTAAATAGATTAGATAAAATAGAATATTTTAAAAATATTACATTCACCCAAAGCAAAAAGGAACACAAAGGAACAGAGACATAAAGAACAGACAGGGCAAATAGAAATCAAATGCCAAGATGGTTGACTTAGACCCAACCATTTCAATAACTGCATTAAGTATAAATGGATTCAACACCCTTTATAAAATGCAGTTTGTCAGGGTGGATTAAAAAATGACTACCTACATATTGTTTACAAGAAACGCATAAAATCACAAATGAGTTGAATGGAAAAGAGAACAAATAATATATTCCGCAAACACTAAGCATAAGAAAATGGGCATGACTTGTGATTCAAAAAGCTGTCCACTTGGTATAGGAATTCAATCAGCCTTCCCCTTTTTGCATATCTATATCCCTGAATATAACATCTTATACCTCCATGCCTCTGCTTATACCATGATTAATTTGACCCCACTTCAAGTATTTTCTGATTGTTTATTTTGGACCTAATACTATAACACAAGCAAAATTATAGTTATCATCTCCATCAATGTTTACAATCTCATGAGGGAAGCATGACACAGAAACAGACAAGGTGAGTTCATTGTAAGGGTATTTCATCTTACAGAAATTTAGAAAAAGAAATATAAAAAATATGGCAGTTTGATTTAGCAGTGCTTTGAATATATCAATGGCCTCCTAACTGATCTTACTGTTTCCAGTCTTGTCCTTCCTTTCAACCTTTTCTTAATAACAGATAATAAAAGATCTGATTATAATATTTCCCTGCACAAAACCCAGATCCTCACTTACTCCATCCTATCAGGTGGGTCTATTAATAATTGTTAAAATCCAGAGCATGAGGGGGAATGCCGATGCCCAGAGCTGCAGCTTTTCTTCCTTCTAAATCTTGAACACCCTTAACTTGTATGTCAGTTCCCCCACTGGAAATGTTTTTAGAGCTCCGGCCCATTTGCCTGTGTCCAGATACTCTGCTTATCAATTATTTGGCAGGGTCCTGATACTCTCTACCTATTTCATTCAAGCACTAACTGGGAATCTTTTGTCAAATTTCAGAACGATGTTACCACCCCATTTGTGCCCGTGAAACTCCTGCAGCCATGTTTCATCAATTGAAGAGGATGCCTCTGCCCCCCCGCCCCACACACACACATAACAGTGTTACTTGTATCATATCATCATGTTTCATTGGAATCCATCTCACCTCCTAGGTCCAGGTTGGTTCACAAGTGTAGGCTTATAGCCTTCATTCAACTTTTTCCTCACCAACCTTCTATCTCTCTTCTTCAAGAAAAAAGACGGGAAGAATGATGGGAAGAAATATTCACAAGACTGAAATAAGCGAGAATGCTTATCAAATTGAAAGACAGTGAGTTCATTTTCTTTGGCTTTTAACATGGTGAAGACAAAGACCTTGTCAAAAGCAGTAAATGATATGAGGCTATGGATCAGAGGATACCCATCCCTACTTTATAATAGACAAGTCATGGGTAGGCTAATTTTCCTTCAGGAGAAGTATAAAATTACTAATGCTAAGAAAATCATAAATAATTCTCTGAATCATTATTGGCTATGAGTGTTGTATAATTTGCTGCCATGTACAGCTAATGAAGAATTAGCTTAATTCTTAGTGCATTGCATTTCAGAAAAAAAAAAAAAAAACATTGAAAATAATGTGACATAATAGAAAGAGGACAGGCTTCATTCCAAAATCTTGGGTTCAAGCATTGGTTCTTTCAAATACTCTGAGCTAGGTTCTTGGTCTCATTGGGCCAGAGTTTTGATTTCTAAAGAGTGGGTTGTGGCTCAAGCAATTGGGCTCCCACCTACCACATGGGAGGTCCCTGGTTCAGTTCCTGGTGCCTCCTAAAGGAGACAGAGAGCTGGTGCGACAGGCAGGTATGGCAAGCTGATGCAACAAGATGACACAACAAGAGACACAAGAAGAAAAACATAATGAGAGACACAACAAAACAAGAAGCAGAGGTTCCTGGTGCCTCCTAAAGAGGATGAGCAGAACGGCAAGTGGGCATGACAGGCAGGCATGGTGAGGTGACACAACAATATGATGCAATAAGAGACACAAGAGGAAAAACATAATGAGAGACACAACAAAGCAGGGAACGGAGGTGGCTTAAGCAATTAGATGCCTCCCTCCCACATTGGAGGCCCTGGGTTCGGTTCCCAGTGCCTCCTAAAAGAAACAAAGAAGATGAACAGACACAGCAAGTGCAAATAGCAAGGAAGTGAGGACAGATATATCTTTAAAAAAATATTTTTTATTTAAAATATTTTTAAATTGTGTGTTGTTAATACCTGCCCAGTCTCATTGTTTGCTTGTTTGTTTTCTGAGAAAAATATAAACAATATACTCCACCCAAAAGTATTTTGTCTATTATGGTGATTTGGAAAGGCATAGTGTCTGTCCAAATTTAGATGTCTTATTTTTGACATTTAAATGATCCTTGAGTGCTTTAAATCCTTTCTTCACACAGGATATTTGAAAATCAGTGTTTGGGGCCAGAGTTTTGGCATAGACCAAGAGAATTCAGCTACCAGCTACAAATTACTACAAGTGCCAAAAACACTACTCATTTTTGAATGGGAAAATATCTCTGCCAAACTAAGACTTAAAGGATTTTATAGTTCTTTCCCATATGTCCCTATGAAAAGGTCATTTTTTCATATCTTGTTTTTTAATGGAACTGCCAGAATAACAAGTATCAACTATTTTTCAGGACTGAAAGATTTACCCATTTAAAAATGAATTTAATGATGAGTATTTTAGGGAATCCAGTCTTGTGTCTTGAAAGCACAGACATCACAGATTGAAGTACGTACAGGTGCCTGGCCTCCAGCTTATAATTGGCACACCCAGGTCTGCTTATGTGTAGGCAGTTCCAAGACAAACATTCTAGAAGTGGCATCAACTCCTTTTGGGGACAATACGGCAATATTTGAAATATTTAAGAAGCAGTCATGTTACAATTGATTAGGGGATGCTATTTCACTGTTACTCTTTCTCACTCCATGGCCATATTAAGAAAAGAAAGGAGATTTTTGTTAACAGCAGACAACACCATCTCTAAATTTCAAGTGCCTAGAATCTAGTGTGGTCAAGGAAGCAATTAGAGCTCATAACTAAATTTTCACTGTTCCCTGCCTTTCCCAGGAGGAGGGGGCATCATTTTCTCATTTTCACATACGCATCCTGTAGGACCTGAGAGATTAAAATGTTACAATAAATAGGTCCGAGTTTTTATAAGTGGAGTGAACCTTCTAATAAATGAAAATGCCTGGAAGTGATACCATAAGATTAAGGTATATTTAAGGGACCTGGCCCTCTGAAAAGATAATGTCTTAAAGAGCAATTAATTGCCAGCAGTTACTGGAAACCAGTTCAATGCTTTTGAGTTTACATCCTTAAATTTTAGATTCCACACTAAAGAACATGGATTATATTTAAGAATTTGGATATTATCTGGAGAACTATACCCCACATAATACTTGTCACTCAACTTTGGTGTAACCATACCAACCAAAACTTTTCTGAGCTTAAATTTCAATAGCTTAAATGATGAAAACCACAGATTCATTAAACATGAATTTTCAGGCTACCTGCCCTACCTACCTTGAAATATCACTGAATGATGAGAAGTCATGAAGGATTTTAAGCAGGGGTGTGACATTGTCACTATCACTGTGGTGAGGATTGGAGGAGTGTAAGGTTGGGAGTAGGGAGGTACATTAGGAGGCTGTAGTAGTGACATGGGTTAGAAATCATGATGGCTTATGGTAGACTAGTGTGGAGAGACACATGCAATAGGTATTTATAAATTAAAATTAGTAAAAGGTCATGAATAATTGAATGTGGAGTGCAGGAAGGAAGAAGACTATGTCAATGATAATCATGTTTCTGATTTTGGAAATTTGAGCTTTCTTTGGGATGAACAAAACAAATAATGTAGATTTTAAAATGTTACATCTGTTGGACTTCCAGGAAGATGATAGACTAGAAAGACACGGGACTCTCTTCTCCTCCAGAAAAATAGCTAGAAGACAGGCTGAAACCTAGAAAAAGATCTTCTAGGGTTTAGAACACCAAGCAAAGGCTGGACACTGCCCAGAAGAGAGAGGGACAAAGGAGGGAAATTGCGATGACAGAACTGTGAGTTGAAACCAGTGGCTGCTGCTGGCACCATCCCCCACACTAAAGACACTCTAGAATTCTCAGGCCTTTGGTCCTGTGACTACAGACAAAGGGGGCTCCAGGGATATACCACCCCAGGCAAGGGGAGAGAGAAGGACACATTGTAAGGCTGACTCAGCTTCTGACCCAGAAATTTGGTCTGCTGTTTCCCACAAGCCCTTCCAGGCCAGGTAGGACCACACAGTGGTTTGCCCTGTGAGTCAGCGAAGGACTGGAGAAATCCCTCTTTTCTAGCTGGGACTAATTGTTGAGGACACCCCAGGAAAGGGGAGAGAAAGGAATACAGCCTAAGGCTGACTCAGCTTTTGGCTCACAAATTTGGTCTGCTGTGTCCCAGGAGCCCTTTCAGGCTGGGTGGGGCTGCGTCATTGTTTGTCTTGGGAGCCTGCAAGGGGCTAAAGATATACAACCCTCCCGATCTCCTTCTCTACTAACAGGGACTGATTGTTGAGGACTCAGAGGGGAGGGAAATATTTCCGACCCCAAGAAAAGGGAGGGGGCTGCCAGAGAAGGCTGGAGAACTGTCTCAGAGAAAGTTTGAATTACAAGACTCCTAGCCTCCAGACAGGAAGCTCTACCACATTGATCAGGTCTGTGTTGCAACAAATACACTCTGACCAGGCATTGAACTGAGAGCTGCCAAAGAACACCTTCTACTGGCAGACCAAGGAAGAGCACACAGAAAATTAAAAATAAGCAGGGGAGGCTTTTTCTGGCCTCTGTAGCCTCCCTCCCCAAGGCCCTAGGAAGCAACTTTACAACCAATTACTGGGTCCAGTGCCCAGTTTTAAGCAACCAGCAGGACAATCCTAACAAACCAGGTCGAGCCAAGAATCAAAGAGCAAAGGTAACATACAACTTCCTGTCAATAAATACCCACAAAAGAGAAAGAAATTGAGCATTTGACTAAACTACATCCTAATCAGATGCCTAGATAACAGCAAAAAATTATGAGCCATACTAAGAAAATAGAAAACATGGCCCAAGAAAAGGAATATATCAAAGCCCCAGAACAGATGCAGAATTTGAGAGAACTAATCAGTGAGATGCACACAAATTTCCAAAATCAAATTAATGAGTTGAAAGACAATATGATAAAAGAGATAAATGACATCAAGAAGACATTGAGCGAGCACAAAGACGAATTTGAAATCCTTAACAGAAAAGTAATAGAGTTCATGGGAATGAAAGACAAAACAGGTGAGATTAAAAACACTTTTGACGTATACAACAGCAGACTCAGAATGAAAGAAGAAAGAATAAGTGATACTGAAGACAGAGTAGCTAAAATTGAAGAGAGAAAAGAATGGAAAAAATTGAGCAGGGGTTCAGTATTTGAATGACAACACAAAATGCAACAACATACATGTCATGGGAGTTCCAGAAGGAGAAGAAAAGGGAAAGGGGGCAGAAAGAATATTTGAGGAAATAATAGCTGAAAATTTCCCAACTCTCACAAAAGAAATGAACTTACATGTCCAAGAAGCACACCGTACCCCAATGAGAATAAATCCAAATAGACCTACTCCAAGACACATACTACTCAGAATGTCAATGTTAAAGATAAAGAGAAAATTCTCAGAGCAGCAAGGGAAAAGCAACCATCACATACAAGAGACATCCAGTAAGACTTAGTAAAGATTTCTCTTCAGAAACGATGGTGGTGAGAGGACAGTGGTATGATACAATTAGGATACTGAAAGAGAAAAACTGCCAGCTGAGAATTCTTTATTCAGCAAAATTGTCCTTCAAATATGAAGATGAGTATAAAATATTCACAAAAAAATAGAAACAAAGAGACTTTGCAAAAAAGAATCCATCTTCACAGGAAATATTAAAGGAAGCCTTAGAACCTGAAAGAAAAAGACAGGAGAGACAGGCTTGGAGGAGAGTATAGAAGAAAGAATAGCAGGAAGGATAACCAAAAGAGTAAAAGGACAGGCAAAAATAAGATACGACATATGAAAAACAAAGAATAAAATGGAGAAAATAAATAGTGGATTTACATTAATATCATTGAATGTGAATGAATTTAACTACCCAATCAAAAGATAAAGGCGGACAGAATGGATAAAAAAAAACATGAGCCATCCATACGCTGCTTACAAGAAACTCACCTTAGACCCAGGGACATAAATCAGCTGAAAGTGAAAGGTTGGATAAAGATACTCCACGCAAATAATAACCAGAAAAGAGCAGGGGTAGCTATACTAATATCAGACAAAACAGACTTTAAATGCAAAAAATGTTATAAGAGATACAGAAGGCCATTATATATTAATAAAAGGGACACTCCTTCAACACCCCACTCACATCATTAGATAGAACAACTAGACAGAAGATCAACAAGGAAACAGAGAACTTGAACAATATGATAAACAAGTTAGACATAACAAACATTTACAGAACACTGCATCCAAATTCAGCAGGTTATATATTCTTCTCAAGTGCCCATGGATCTTTCTCCAGGATAGACCACATGTTAGGTCACAATGCAGCTCTCAATAAATATGAAAAGATTGATATTATGCAAAACACCTTCTCAGATCATAATGGAATGAAATTGAAAATCAGTTAATAGACAAGAAAAAAGTAAATGTACAAATGTGTGAAGGCTGAACAACACACTCCTAAATAATCAGTGGGTCAAAGAAAAAATTGCAAGTGAAATCAGTAAATATATTGAGACAAATGAAAAGAATACAACTTATTAAAACTTATGGGATACAGCAAAGGCAATCTTGAAAGGGAAATTTATACCCCTAAATGCCTATATTAAAAAAGAAGAAAAAGCTAAACTCAAAAGATTTAACTGAACAACTAGAGAAACTAGAAAAAGAACAGCAAACCAATCCCAAAGCAAGCAGAAAGAAAGAAATAATAAAGATTAAGGCAGAAATAAATGAAATTGAGAACAAAAAAACAATAGAGAAAATCAACAAAGCCAAAAACTGGTTCTTTGAGAAGATCAATAAAATTGACAACCCCTTAGCTAGAGTAACAAAGAAAAAAAGACTGAAGATGGAAATAAACACAATCAGAATTGAAAGGGGGGAAGTTACAACTGACCCCACAGAAATAAAAAGAATCATAAGAGGATATTATGAGAAATTGTGTACCAAAAAGCTAGACAACCTACATGAAATGGACAAATTTCTAGAAATGCACAAACAACCTACACTGACGCTACAAGAAATGCAAGAACTTAACAAACCAATGACATTTAAGAAGAATGAATCTGTCATCAAAAATCTCCCAGCAAAGAAAAGTCCAGAACCAGGTGGCTTCACAGGTGAATTCTACCAAGCATTTTGAAAAGAATTAACACCAATCCTGTTTAAACGCTTCCAAAAAATTAAAGATGAGGGAATATTACCCAACACATTTTGTGAAGCCAACATCACTCTAATACCAAAGCCAGATAAAGATACTACAAGAAAAGAAAATTACAGACCAATCTCTCTAATGAACATAGATGCAAAAATTCTCAACAAAAAACTTACAAATAGAATCCAACAGCATATCAAAAGACTTATACATCACCATAAAATGGGATTAATTCCTTGTATGCAAGGCTGGTTCAACATAAGAAAATCAATCAATGTAATACACCACATTGACAAATTGAAGGAAAAAAAAACACATGATCATATCAATTGATGCAGAAAAGGCATTTGACAAAATCTAGCATCCTTTTTTGATAAAAACATTTCAAAAGATAGGAATAGAAGGAAAATTCCTTGATATGATAAAATATATGAAAAATCCATAGCCAACATCATACTCAATGGGGAAAGTTTGAAAGCTTTCCCTCTCAGATCAGGAACAAGACAAGGATGCCCACTGTCACCATTGTTATTCAATATTGTACTAGAAGTTTTAGCTAGGGCAATTAGACAAGAAAAGAAAAAAAAAAACTAAAGGCATCCAAACAGGAAAAGAGGAAGTAAAACTCTCACTGTTTGCAGATGACATGATCCTGTACTTAGAAAATACTGAAGTATCCACGACAAAGCTACCTGAGCTAATAAATGAGTTCAGCATATTGGCAGGATACAAGATCAACATGCAAAAATCAGTAATGTTTTTGTACACTGGTACTGAACAACCTGAGAAGGAAATGAGGGGAAAAATTCCATTTTCAGTAACAACAAAAACCTCAAATACCTAAGAATTAATTTAACCAAAAAAGTACAGGACCTATATGCAGAAAACTACAAAACAATGCTAAAAGAAATTTAAAATGACCTAAACAAATGGAAAGACATTCCATGTTCATGGATTGGAAGAATAAATATCATGAAGATGTCAATCTTACCCAAATTGATTTATAGATTCAATGCAATACCAATCAAAATCCCAACAGCTTACTTTACAGAATTAGAAAAGGCAATTATCAGATTCATTGGGAATGGAAAGTGCACCTGAATAGCCAAAAGCATTCTAAAAAAGAAGCACAATGTGGGTGGAATTTCACTTCCTGACCTTGAAACATATTACAAAGCTACAGTGGTCAAAACAGCATGGTACTGGCATAAGATAGACACATTGATCAGTGGAATAGAATTGAGAACCCAGAAATAAACCCTCACTTATACAGTCAACTGGTTTTTGACAAACCTACCAAGTTAATGTTAATGGGACAAAACAGTCTCTTCAACAAATGGTGTTGGGAGAACTGGATATCTATAACCAAAAGAATGAAAGAGGACCCCTATCTCACTCCCTATACAAGAACCAACTTAAAATGGATCAAAGACCTAAATATAAAAGCCAGGACCATAAAACTACTAGAAGAAAATGTAGGTAAAATTCTTCAAGACCTTGTAGTAGGTGGTGGTTTCTTGGACCTTACATCCAAAGAATGTGCAACAAAAGGAAAAATAGATAAATGGGACCTCCTCAAAATCAAACACTTTTGCACTTCACAGGACTTTGTCAAAAGGGTGAAAAGGCAGGCAGCTCAATGGGAGAAAATATTTGGAAATCACATATCTGATAAGGGTTTAATACCCAGGATATATAAAGAGATGTTACAACTCAACAATAAAAAGACAAATGACCCAATTAAAAAGTGGGCAAAAAACTTGAATAGACATTTGTTCAAAGAAGAAATACAAATAGCAGAAAAACACATAAAGAAATGCTCAACATCACTAATGATTAGAGACTGTAAATCAAAACTACCATGAGATATCATCTCACACCTATCAGAATGGCCACTATTAATCCTATCCACTATATCCATGGAATATAAGCCCTCTCTCACTTGGAGGTGGAGTGGACATCACCTTCCAAGTCCCCTCAGGATGGGGGGAGGAGCTGTGGACTAGAGTGGACTTGGTGGTGTTCTGTTGTAGACATATTGTGATTCAGGCAATGGAAGAAATTGTAACAGTGAGGTGGAGCCGGTGGCCACTGGACA
>JAQZBX010044050.1:0-21477 GCA_029593785.1 Cabassous unicinctus
CTTTGGAGAAGTGTCTATTCAAATCAGTAGCCTATTATTTAAATGGGTTCTGCTTTTATTTTTGAGGTGAAGGATTTCTTTATATATGCTGAATATTAAGCCCCTATCAGATATATGGTTCTCACATATTTTCTCCCATTGAATAGGGTGACTTTTCACTTTCTTGAAAAACACCTTTGAGGTGAAAAAGTTTTTAAATTTGAGGAGGCCCCATTTATCTATTTTTTCTTTCATTGCTTGAGCTTTGGGTATAAAATTTATGAAACCATTTTCTAATACAAGATCCTGTAGATGCTTCCCTACATTATCTTCTGAGATCTTTATGGAATTGGTTCTTATATTTAGATCTTTGATGTGTTTAGAGCTATTTTTTAAGAAGGTGTGAGATGGTGTTCCTCTCTCATTCTTTGGATATGGATATCCAGTTCTCCAAGCACTATTTTTTGAAGAGGCCATTCTCTCCCAGTTGAATGGGCTTGGTGGCCTTGCCAAATATTAGTTGACTGTATATGTGACTGTCTATATCAGAATCCTCAATTCAGTTCCATTGGTCAGTATGTCTATCCTTGTGCCAATACCATGCAGTTTTGACCCCTGTAGCTTTGAAGTATGTTTCACAAAGTCAGGTAGAGTGATTCCTCCGATTTCATTTTTCTTTTTGCATTATGTCTTAGGTTATTTGCTGGTTCTTGCACTTCCGAATAAATTTCATAGTTCACTTTTCCAATACAGTAAAAATGATGTGGTAATTTTTATTAGGATTATGTTAAATCTGTAAATCAGTTTGGATAGTGTATTAGTCAGCCAAAGGGGTATTGATGCAAAATACCAATAATCTGTTGGCTTTTATAAAGGTTATTTATTTGGGGTAGAAGCTTACAGTTACCAGGCCATAAAGCATAAATTACTTCCCTCACCACAGACTGTTGTCATGTATTGGAGCAAGATGGCTGCTGACGTCTGCAAGCGTTCAGGCTTCCTGGATTCCTCTCTTCCTGGAGCTCATTGCTCTCTGGTCTCAACTGCTCTGCTCTCTCCACAAGGTCAGATGTATGTTATCAAATGAATGGCCCATCTCCCTTCCTGAGGCGTCTTCTGTGTCTAATGAAGCCTTCTGTCTTTCCTCACATATCTTCTTCTCTGTATGTTTATGTCACAGGGCTCCACTATCAAAACTCCCACTAATTCCTCTGCCTTGTTGTTTTTTATCTGAGTCCCTACCCACCAAGGGTGAAGGGTGGGGACTCAATGTCTTACTGACATGGCCCAATCAAAGACTTAATCATAATTTAATCAAATAAGAGTGAAACCTCTGAATCCAATACAATCTAATACACCCAGAGGAACAGACCAATTTACAAACATATTCCAATATCTATTTTTGGAATTCATAAGTAATACCAAACTGCTAAAAGTAGGGTAGATATCTAAGTAATGTTTAGTCTTCCTATCCTTGAACAGGGAATATTCTTCCATATATTTAGGTCTTTTTTAATTTCCTTGAACAGTGTTGTGTAGTTTTCTGCATAAAAGTCATTTACAACTTTAGTTAAATTTATTCCTAGGTGTTTGATTTTTTTAGTTGTTATTTTAAAAGGGATTTTTCACTTGATTTCCTCCTCACAATGCTCATTATTGGTGTAAAGAAATTCTACTGATTTTTGTACATTGATCTTATAATCTGCCACTTTACTGAGCTCATTTATATATAAAATTTGTTTTAGATTTCTCAGGCTTCCTATGTATGGGATCATGTTGCCTGCAAATAGTGAAATTTTTACTTCTTCCTTAACAATTTGCATGTATTTTATATCTTTTTCTTGCCTACATGCTTGAGCAAATACTTCTAGTGAAATGTTAAATAGGAGCAGTGAAAATGGGCATCCTTGTCTTGTTCCAGATCTTAGGCGGAAATCTTTTAGCATTTCACCATTGAATATGATGTTAGCTGTGGGTTTTTCATATATGCTTTTTATCATGTTGAGGATGTTTCCTTCAATTCCTGTCTTTGAAGTGTTTTTATTGGGAAAGGGTGCTATATTTTGTCAAATGCTTTTTCTGCATCTGTAGAGATGATCATGTGATTTTTTTCTTTTGATCTGTTTATGTGGTTTATTATATTGTTTGTTTTTCATATGTTGATCCATTCTTGCATGGCTGGGATGAAACCCACTTGGACATGGTGTTTACTTCATTTGATGTGTTGTTGAGTACAATTAGAAAGCTTTGAAAAGGATTTTAGCATCTAGGTTCTTTGGAGAGATTGGCCTATAGTTTTCCTTTCTTGGGGTGAATTTGTTTGACTTTGGTATTAAGGTGATGTTGGCATCATAAAAGGAGATACACAATGCACCCTCCACTTCTATTTTTTTGGAAGAGTTTAAGCAGCATTGATGTTAGTTCTTTCCAGAATGTTTGGTAGAATTTAGCTGTAAAGCCATCTGGTCCTGAGCTCTTCTTAGTTTGGAAATTTCTGATGGCTAATTCTATCTCCTTAATTGTGATTGGTCTGTTGAATTCATCAATATCTTCTTTCATCAGTGTAGTCTGCTTGTGTATTTCTAGAAATGTGTCCATTTTCTCTAAATTATCCATGTTATTGGCATACAATTTTTCAAAGTATCCTCTTGTGTTACTCTTCATTTCAGTGGGGGCAGACTTGATATACCTTATTTTGGTTCTTATTTCAGGTATTTGCACTATCTCTCTTTTTTCTTTGTTAGTCTAATTAAGGGTTTGTCAAATTTATTATTTCTCTCAAAGAAGTAACTTTTGGTTTTATTTTTCCTAGTGCTTTCTTATTTTCAGTTTCATTTAGCTCTGCTCTAATCTTTGTTATTTCCTACTTTCTACTTGTTTTGGGATTAGTTTATTTTTCTTTTTCTAATTCCTCTAGTTGTGCAGTTTGGTCTTTGATTTTAGCTCTTTCTTCTTTTTCAATATAGGCATTTATTGCTATGAATTTCCCTCTCAATTCAGCTATTGCTGCATCTCAGATGTTTGATACCTTGTGTTGTCATTTTTATTCATTTCAAGACAGTAACTGATTTCTTTTGTTATTTCCTCCTTGACCCCAATGTTTCTCTAAGAGTGTGTCGTTGAACTTCCTTATCTTTGTTCCTAGTCTGCTTCTCTGCCCCTTACTGGTTTCCAGCTTCATTCCATTGTGTTCACAGAAATTACTTGGTATTGTTTCAATCTTTCTGAATTCATTGAGAGTTTTTCTGTCGCCTAGCCTGCTGTCTATTTTGGAGAATGATGCATGTGCACTCGAGAATAATGTATATCCCACTGAATTTGGGTGTAATGCTCTGTATTTGTCTATTAGGTCCAGATCCTCTAAAATATTATTTGAGGTCTTTGTTTCCTTATTGATTCACTGATGAGATAGTCTGTCTAATGGGGATAATGGTGTATTAAAGACCCCACTATAATTGTAGAGACATCTATTTCTTCACTTAATTTTTCCAGTGTTTGTCTCATGTATTTTGAGGTGCCCTGGTTAGGTGCATAAATGTTTATAATTGTTTTTTTTCCCTCTTGATAGATCATCCTTTTTATTAATATATATTGTCCTTCTTTGTCTCTTACAATAGTTTTCCACTTAAAGAATATATTTTCTGATATTTGTATAAATAATCCTGCTCTTTTTTGGTTATTGTTTGCACGTAAAATTGTTTTCCAACCATTCACTTTCAGCTTCCTTACATCTCTGTGTGTAAGGTGAGTTTCTTGCCAACAGCATATAGATGGTTTATATTTCCTTATTCATTCTGCTAATCTCTTTCTCTTGACTGGACAGTTTAATCCATTAACATTCAATGTTATTACTGTCTAGGTATTAGTAACCTTAGGCATATTTTCTTTAGATTTATGTATGCCACATGTTGTTTTTATTTCTTTTTTTATCTTTTTAGTTGTTCTTACAGTCTTGTCCAACTCTGTTTCTCCTCTTTTTTTCCTTTCAACCTGAAGAACTCCATTTAGAATTTCTTGAAGGGCAGGTTTCTTCTTGACAGACTCTCTTAACTTATGTTTATCTGTGAATAATTTGAATTCTCCTTCAGTTTTCATTGCCAGCTTTGCTGGATAGAGAATTCTTGGCTGGAAGTTTTTTCTTTTAGCCCCTTAACTATGTCATGCCACTGCCTTCTTGCTTCCATGATTTCAGATGAGAAATTAGCACTCAATCTTATCCAATTTCTCTTGTATGTAATAGATTTTTTTTCTCTTGCTTCCATCAGTATTCTTTCTTTGTCTTGAGCATTTGACAATTTGACAAGAATATATCTTGGAGTATGTTGTTAAGATTGAAACTGTTCAGGGTTACTGTGCTTCTTGGATATTTACATCCATTTCCCTCCATAGGGAAAGGAAATTTTCAGCCATTATTTCCTCCAACATTCCCTTTGTTCCCTTTACCTTCTCTTCTCCCTTCAGGATGCCTATAATACATATATTTGTGCATTTTGTGTTGTCATTCAAATCCCTAAGTTCCTGTTGGATGTTTTCTATTTTTATAACTACCTGTTGTACTACCTCTCTCATTTCGCCTGTACTGTCTTCCACATCACTCATTCTTTCCTCTGCCTGTTCAAATCTGCTTCCAGTGTATTTTTTATTCTTTGATTTCCAGTGTATTTTTTATTCTTTGATTTCCAGTGTATTTTTTATTTCTTGTCTTTTGCCATTCATTATTTTATTTATGTTTACAATTTCTTTAATATTTTCTCCCAGTGTCTTCTTAATATCCTTAACCACTACCTTCACTTCCTTAAGTTGATTCATGATATTTGTTTGGGCATCATTGATTAGTCATTCCAAGTTCTGCATCTGCTCCTTGGTTTTAGTTTGTTCATTGGCCTGGGCCTTGTCTCCCTATTTCTTAGTATGGCTTCTAATTTTTTGTTGATGTCTAGGCATCTGTTTATATTGATGGGTTTATTCAGTTGATTAACTTCTCTCTCTACCCTACAATTTTATTTTGTTGTTTGTGTGTGTATGTGTGTGGTAAGGATTCACTTTCACTTTGTTCCTCTTATTCTATTTCCTTGATGTTGTTTATGTTCCCTTTAAATATATATATACCCACCAAAGAAAGGTAAGAGATGAGATGAGAAAAGGAAAAATAGTGATAATAATAGTAAAAGGTAGAAAAGGACCGGTACTAGACCTAGGAAAATGCATAATTTGCATGAGTAAGAAGTGCAGAGAAAAAGAATAAAAAAGTGGAACAGAAACAATAGAACAAGAAAAAGCATAGAGAAAAATATACAGAATGAATTAAATGGCTTGAATGATGAGAATAGAAGAAAAGAAAAGATAAAAGAGGAAAAGAAAAAAGTAAAAAAGAAAGAAAATGAGAAAAAAGGAGAGAGAGTTATAAAAACAATAAAAATTGAAGACAATAAAAAGAGGTGGAATGAAAGATCAGCAACAGAAAACAGAAGAAAGAAAGATGAAGGAGTGTAAAGAAATAGCATACTTTTGTAATGAAATAATCTTTCTTAGTCACACTGAAGTTGTGGTAGCCTTGATTCATGTTAAAAGTTCCTTATCTGTGTCAGGCTCCATAATATGGGTGTTAAATACAAACTCTTTTTTCTTGACTCTCATGTACCATATGTCTTTTTAGTTATTCCAGGAAATGTAGACATTTCTTCAAATTAACACCACCTATGTGCCTAGGACAGGACTTAAAATCAACCATTTAAACTCAAAGCTCAATGTTCTTTCCTATCAAACGGATTAAATACATCTCAAGATTCAGTCTGTACCTGAGAGTCAAAATAACACCTATTATCTGAGTTTCATCCCCCAATGTTTATCTATTAAGCCTCCAGTGATTAAAAAAAATAAGTTTAGAGTGAAAGTAAAGATTTGGCAACAACTAATATTGTACAACTTATTATCCAGGAAAATTCCTATGAGGAAATCACTATCATATGTTGATATGGTTCAGCATTATTCAGGTTCCCTCAATTGAAGACAGAGAAGAATATTTGACTCATAATGCCAGAATCTCATCATTGCAGCCAGTTTTGTTCCTTGTATTCTATTATTTTAATATTGTGCCAGGGGAATCAGAAAGAGTACAAAGGGAGCCTTATCTGCTACTCTGTGCAGGAAGACACGTGTTCTCTAGAAGGCAAGGACTCACATAAAATGACAAGCATATTGACTTGACAGTAAATATGGCCAAATATAATTTGTAATATTGCATAATATACATGCTTTGTCCTTGCTATTTTTGTTTTATACTAATATACTTAATATATCTTATTCTCCACTTCCAATGCAGGATACAGTCCAGGCTTAGTATTATGTTTCAGTGGTGTGTTCCTTTATTTTGCTATAACCAGTTTCAGTCTTTTATGTTTCTTGGACTGACTTTTTTGGAGAACATAGGACAATTATTGGAGAGACTACTCCCTCAATTTGAATTTGCTATTGTTTCCTTATAATTTTATGAGGTTAGCATTCTTGGCTGGAATAACACATAAGGATCACAATAAGAGACACATAATTATTGCTCTTTTTTCCTTCAATAAGCCATTGTACTGTTTTAAAAACCTTTGTGACAGTATGGATAGGCATGGCATAAGGTTTCTGGTGGAATAATGTCTGTGAATAAAAAGGAAAGAGAAAGCATAATTAGTATTAAAAGATAAAATATAAGGCTTAGATGTGAGCATTACTCCAAAGATTTCATTGATTCTAGTTCTATTTAACAATAAGTATATCATGAGTTCTTACTGATGATTTATAGGTTCTTCCTTGTCTTCCCTTATTCCATTGTTCCATACTAGAAACTGGATCCCAGCAATATGAAAAAATTGTACATATTTGCACAACCCTAAAATACACAAAACACAGTTTTAGAAAGTTTACCACCATACCACCACGAAAAAAGACCTACTTAAAACAATTGAAAATTTATTTGTATTTCTTTTCTTCCCTTAGACTGAAGAGGTATACTGAAATTACACTTCTAAAAAGTTATACAGAATGTATTTTTTAAATAATTATGTTTTTATTTGAAATATAGTTATTCTGTTGGAATTAAAAATGCATCATTTGGGAGCTGATGTGGCTCAGTGTTTAACTGCTGGCTTCCCACAAACAATGTCCCAGTTTCTATCCCTGGTATAATTATGTTTTTATTTGAAATATAGTTATTCTGTTGGAATTAAAAATGCATCATTTGGGAGCTGATGTGGCTCAGTGTTTAACTGCTGGCTTCCCACAAACAATGTCCCAGTTTCTATCCCTGGCTCCAGTACTTCAAAAATAAATAAATAAATAAATAAGGATCATTCATCCATCCAAGTTTGTTTTACAGCTATAGAACTCTGAGCATATTTGATTAAAATTAAGGATTTTAATATCCAAGATAGAAAATTGAGTGAGTTCATCTGAACATAGATTTGTTGCAACTGTCTTTGCTTGGAAATCTGCTAGAGAATTTCTTTAATAATCTGAAACTATTCTTTTTGTATGAACCTCAATTACAATAAAAGTGATGGAATGAGGAAGTAACATGGCAGTAAGTCAATGAGCTGTCTGTTCTTTATAGGGTAACCAGTTGAGGTAAGGTAACCCTTCTGTTCCTGAATCATTCCCCAAATCATTGACAACTTCAAAAGCATATCTGCTATCAGTATAAATGGTAACTTTATTTTTAGATGACTGTATACAAGCTGTAGCAAATTTGTATAGTTCTGCTTCTTGAGCCAAAGTAGAATGAGGTAAGTTAACTCATTCAATCAGTTCAAATTGGCTTGTGATTATATATCCAATGTGAAATTTTCTATTAACTCATAAGATATAGGATCCTTCAACAATGAGAATAAGGTTAGGTTTATGCAGTGGTATTTCTAATATGTCAGGATGGGGAGTGATTAATTGAGAGATAATCAGCTCATCATTATAAGGATCTTTTCCTTAAAACAAAGGCAATAGGGTAGCAGAGTTAAGGCTTTTTCATCTTTTTAGAATTAAATTAGAAGGTGAGAGTAAAAAGATTTCATAGGTAGCCAATTGGCTGGAAGAAAATTGCTTAGTAATTTCAGAGTTTAAGAGACATTGAACATTGTGAGGTGTTTGTAAATATACATCATTGCCCAGTGTTATTTCTGTAAATGCTTAAACTATTTTTGTAGCTGAATCTACTGCTTTAAAACAGGGTAGAATCCAGCAACAGCATCTAATTTTCAGCTATAATAGGCAACAGGCCCTGGGTTCCTCTCATGTTCTTGCATTAGTTAGCAAAGAACCTTCACATTTCTTTCACGAATGCATAGAATAAATGTCTGAATAATTTGGTTGCTCCAAGGCAGAAGGAGCTAATAGGGGACCATCTTAGGTTGTTCAAAGGTCTTCTGTTGGGAGTCCTCTCATGGTAAATGTTCAAATATATTGGCTTTATTTACTTTGTAAGAAGATGATGCCAATAAAGAAAAATTTGGCACCCAGAGTCTGCAATAAATGGTCAGCCCAAGTCATCCCTTTAATTGTCTTTTTGTCATCAGCTTAGGGAGTGCCTGGGTCAGTTTTATTCATTTGGGTGATGGGTGAAATCCTTCAGTGTTTAAACCATGACCTAATAGTGGACTAACTCTTGAGAAGTTATAGTGCTTCCTTAGAGATTTTATATCCCTTTTGAGCTATCTATTGGACTACATAGATTGAAAGAGTTCTTCTTAGTAGAGGAGCAGAAAAATAAATTGTCTAACTATTGTAAGAAAATAAAGACCTTAGAAAATTATAAGGTGTTCAGATCCTGATATAACATTTGAGAGAAATAAGAAGGTGCCTCTGTAAAGCCATGAGGCATATCTATCAAAATGTATTGCTGATTATTCACTTGAGTGCAAAGAGATAATGACTCTCTGGCTCTACAGGAAATCTGAAGAAAACAGAATATAGATTTACAAGTATAAACCATTTAGAGTCAAGGAGAGCCTGGGATAACAGGGTATTTGATTTGGAACTATATGAAAGTGAGGGATGACTAATTTGTTAATGGTTCTCACATCTTGAACAAATTGCCCTCTGGTAAAATTAGGTTTCTTTTCAGATAAAATAAAAGTGTTGCCAGGAGTAATTTAGGGACTAATTAGTCCTTGAGATATTGTATTTACTGTAGTTAGACAAGCAAAGCCTTCTGGATTAAGTGGACAATGAAGAAATTTTGGTAAGCGTTTGTAGGTGCCCATTTGTACTCTTATAATTTGGGCACTTTGGATTCTCCCTATGTACGTACTTGATATAGCCCATAGAGATTTGGATATATCAGAGAGGTCAGGTATATCAGGAGTAATTTCCTCACACTCAGTATTTTATAAAGTTTGCAATGAAAATACAAGGACTCTCTATATATCTTTAGAAAGTTCTAAAAAGAATTCTCCTTCTAAGGAGAAGTATATTATCTTTCTAATTTTTATAGCTGTGCTCTTCCAAGAAAATTTATGAGTTCAGTGTCAAAAAGCAAAAACAAATGTATTCTAGTAAAAGAGCTTGAAGTTATTTGATTGGTTTGGATGAATACTCTTCTTGGGCTTTAGTGCTAACCCCCACTATTTTAATTCATTTTTGACTCTGAGGGAACTGCTTAACCATGTTGGATTCAGAAGTGAAAGTATAACAACAGTGTTCATCAGAACATTATATTTTCCCTATTTATTGTTAATTCAGTTTAATCCTGTGCATTGAAAGGTATTGTGGGAAAGATAGTACTGAGCTCTCTAGAGTCTCATCCTTCCTCTACATGTTTTCTTTTTCCTCAAGATGGTGATCTTTCTTCAAATGGCCATGTTCATTGCAAATTCAGCACCTATTTCTAGGCCATTGATTGGGCATTTAATTTCTGGACTTAAAATTATATTTGGTTTGAAGGCCTCTGTTGGTTTGTCTAGTTCTGGGACCTTGTAACTCTTTAAATTGCAAGGACATAAGTTTGGAAGTTTTCTGTTGTTTATTTTTTTCTAAGATTCTTTCAAAATGTCCATCCATAGTTATAAATTCAACTAAATCTTTTGCCTCTGAGTCTTTTAAGGTATAGGCCATTTACAAACAAAGTCAATAATTGGTCTGGATGCCAGCAGTTACTTCTCTTAATTTAGAAAAAAGTTTTCTAATCAATTTTTAAAATCTACCACATATTCATCCTTTTTTGTTTGTTTGCACAATTGAATGACTGACCAATCAGTACATGCTAGAAAATGTTTAGGAATCGCTTTTCATTAGTCAGCTATTGTATGTGAACATTTCATACTCACATGAGGATGATAATATTGAGATTTTGGGATTTTGAATACTGCCTCATGCTCTAGCCAGTCTACCTCATGCATCCATTTTTTAGCTTCCCCTGAGCTAACACATGGATTGAGTGATAAATATCTGGAAGCCCAGCAACTTAGACACCTATAAGTATTTTAAATTCCTCATAGAATTTTTTTGGATATTTTTGCTGCTTGGGAAATTTTGACTATAACTCATAATTAAACATTTGCATGGAAAGAAAGTTGTTCATGGTGGTTCTCCATTAACCTAAGTGGGTCAAACTTTAAAAATCAACTGCTTAACTTAGTCTTCCTGAATGTAGAGTAACTTTCTTAGTGTGTTAGTAGAGTGGGAATATTCAGGCAATGGTGGATAAAGAGAAGGAACAGTTGGAGTAGTAGAATTGTGAGGTGAGTGCTCACTTGCATTGAGGGTTTGAACCTTTATTTAGTCATTCATTTTTTAAGGATTCCTTTAAAGAAGTTATTTTAGAGTGTTGAAATTCTTTGGACAACTCAGCAGGCCAACTGAAATTGGCATCCCATTTATTCTGCCTTACTCAGGAGCTAGCTTTTTCATGTGTGCTTCTAAAATTAATAATCTAATTTGCCTGAATTGTCCCCCATAAGATCCATTTTAATTCTGTTATCCTTGATGATGTTTTGGCATTAAGTAGAAGATAAAACTCTGTGCCCCATACATTTTAATACTTAACATTTTAACTTTAGAAAATGCTGGATTCCTAGCCAATAGGGAGACCTTATATTTTGATGATCTCATAGTAAACCAGCACAAAAATGCTGTGGACCCCACATTGGCAATGCTTTGATGTTCCTGCCAAGAATAGTCATCCTTTTAAACAAGAACTCAGTGAGATCTGAGAACTCAACCATAGAAGTAGAGCTTGTTTCTGAGAGAAAGTCTTCAAAGACAGTAAGACAGTGAGAAGGACAATGAGTACAATGGGTTCCAGTGTGCATCAGCCTTGACATTTTGATTATTTACAGACTCATCAGCAGTTTTCTTAGAATCCTGCCTTCATTGCCAAAATAATTGTTAAAATAAAAACTTGAGTAATGTGTGATTAGATCTCACAGACCTTAATTGAACCAATTCATAAATTGGGAAAAATGAATCTCCATGAAGTAGAAAAGAGTACCACTAAACAAAGAGATCAATGGATTTTTCTAGGCAGATAATTATTAAGTATATTGGGAGGGAATTTTGATTCATTAGTGCAGTGAAGAAAGTTGGTAAAGAATGAAGAAGTTAGGTGAAGTTAATCGATAAGCTGTATTTAAATGTGATATTCCAGGAAATATAAACTTGCTTAGATATTTTATTTTTCTGATATGGGGCTTAGCATGGATTCCTCCATATTGTGGCAACTAGATTTATCTATCACTATTTGCATATAACAATTTTAGATTGCATTTATTCCTGTGAAACAATAATGAATACATTTTATACAATATCACTATTAATGTATAATAGCAAGTAGACTCACTTGAATAGAGTTCAAAATACATGGTAGAAGTTAGTGATCAGAGAGTAAACTGAATGCTTCCTGGTATTCAAGCAGACAGGGATTTAAAGGAAAAAGGTGGAGGTTATTACCAACAGAGAAAATAATATCCTTTTTAACAAAAGACATAGTAGTGTTTTTTTTTGCATGATTTAACAGTATTTGAAATAATATTTGCAATAGTAAATAGTATTTTAAAATAGTATTTGAAAATTTTGTCATAAGAAATCAGAATGATAGAAGTCTTGAAATCAATTGGATTTAATACAGTTATCTGTAAGCATAATGTTGGGAGATCAATAAAAACTGTCAAATAAAAGTTTATTATTGTTTCTTAAATTTTTCAGTAACATAACTTTTAAATACCTAATTTATGAAAGAGTTGAATTTTCAATAAATGAAAAAAACAAACCTTTAGATTGCAATACTCTGTTGATATCGGACAAAGACAAAATCTTTTGTAGAGCAATTTTTAAAATAATCTTTCTCAAGGGAACCTTGGCTGCATGTTCAGAAATATTCTCTCCATGGAAGAATGCAGACATGAACCAACTTCTGGCACAATAGCTAACATTGTCTTTAGTTTATTCTTCATAGGTGCATTCATGAGAACTCTCTGTATCAGAAATGGTAGCTTGGTGTTTTCTGACCTATGAACTTCATTTGACTGGTAAGGACTATTCCAAGAGGAATTCTGGGTAAATGAATTCCCTGTGGGAAGAGGAGTGCTGTATATTGACCTCCTATCAGATATTAGCATAATGACTACCATGGCACAAGCTGAAGGCATGTGGAGGTGACATGGTGAGGGTGGAGAGGTTCCTCTACAATTTTTCCCTCTAGCACCACAACAAAATACCCATTAGGGGAAATATTTATCACATAATTACGCTAATAGTTTTCCTTTAGGATACTTTTATAAACTCAATCACTTATGGATCAGTAATTTTCACTTCCTAAATTTCTCTGGGGAATGAAATTTTTTTTTTTTTTTACATTTTCTTCTATTAACACTGCAGGCATATGCAGATCTTGGGCTCTTATTTTTAACCTCTGTACAGTATCACATTATATTATAATATAACCATTTACAAAGCTGATCTTTCAATGGACATTTAGTTTGCCTCCATTTTTTCATTACCACTATCTATTTTGCAATGATCATGTTTGGCCATTTCTTCCTGAAGACAGAGACAATAGATGCTCAAGGGAGATACCTACAAACAATAATCATAGAATGTGTACATCTTGAATTTCTCTGAGTAATGCAATTTGCTCTTCAAAGCAGCTGAATCAATTTACATTCTAAGCAGCAGAGTATAGTCTTTCCAATTTCTCCACATTATTGTCAGTATTTGAAAATTTTGTCAGATGAATGTAAAGGGGTATCAAATTTGGAACTAAATGTTGGTTTTTCCAGTTACTAGTGATTTGATTATCATTTCTGTTATTTGTTTTCTGGATGTTTTCTATAAATCAAACATTTATATACTTTATCTTCTATTAAAGTATTTTTTCTTTAAATTAATTTATGATATTTATTATATATTATAGGGAATGATATTTCTTATGTATTTTCTGAATGTATTTTCTAAGACCATTCTTTATTTTTGAAAACTGTGTATTGTGTGTTTATGTTATAGGACATTGAAAAATTTTATGCAGTCACATTTACCAGTAAGTGCCTCGTGGACATTTTAATGAAGGGGTACAATTTGTTAAAATAAATTTTCTCTGAGCCTGTCATAAAATAATATTTCCATTTATTTTCTTTTCAATATTTTGTGGTTCTAATGGTCAAATTTAGGTTTTAGTACTTCTGAATTTTATTTTTGTGCACATAGTTAAGTAGAGGAATTTTAGTATAAATGTTTTTCATTCTAATTCTCCGAAAATCAATTTTCTTCCCTATTTCCTCTTTTTCCATTGATGTGTGATTCATCCTCTGTTTTATTTTGGTCCCAATCCACAACTGGCCTGGGTTCTTTTTCTTCGTTGTATTTGCTATCACTGAATGATAAATATTTTCAATGACTGTAGCATTATAGATATGATATCTATTGGTTCTTTATTCAAATTTCTGGTGCTTCTTTAAAATCAGTTTTTATATTCATGGCTCTTAAATTTTAAATATGTATTTCAAACAAAAACTTAAATCATATTAAATTTATTTAAGACTTTAAATAAATTCTCTCTGAATTAAAGATAACTTTTGTGGAGAATTGACACATTATACACATGGTGTATATACCAATTATTCTTATCTCCTTTATATTCTTAAATAATTTTTAAAAAACTTTTCCTCAAAACCAGGTATTTTCTTTTCATTGAGAGATATTACTATATACTTCATATTTTGAAATGTTCGTGGAATGTATAATATTTTTTTTCAAATGACAAATCAGAGTAAAGATTAATTGTTACAACATTTTAAGGGAGGGCACCAAATGTTTTCTGCACAATGAGACTGTACCACTTGGAAAAATGGAAGAAGTTTCATGATTCCATAGAACACATTTCATTTTTATGGACATAAAATGAAGTTACCTTGACTTATTTATTAGATGACAGTTTATCTATGTTACAGGGGTAGATTTAGGATAAGTGGGATTTATTCTATATTGGATCAAATATAAAGAACTAGGAGCTTGATTGCCTGAGTCAGCTGCATTGGTGGGATTTAAAATTTCCAAACATATTAAGAGGAAACTCAAGAGAAAGTTCAAATAAGAAGTTGTACATGAGGTTTTTTGTTTATTGTTTGTCTGGGATTGTTTGTTTGTTTGTTTGTTTTTGGCTCTGGATTTCACTAGTGATTTTCATAGCAGGATTTAACTTGCACATCAATTCTCTGTTTTCATGTAAAGTGCAATTTAGGTTTGAAACTTGGTCAGACTCAGGTTAAAAAAAAGAATACTTGAAAGATAATGTGTTCTACTCAACATAAAATCATTGCGAGCACATAATAACAGGTGGGATAATTATTATTGGTAGTAATTTGATCACTGGTTTAGGGAGCTAACCATCAATTTTCCCATTGCAAATATAGTGAATTTAATTCAAAGTTGAAATCATGTCACTACGAGAATATCTCATTCCATTACAACACTTATCTTAATGATTTATAGCATCCATTGCTGATTCTTGCTTGAATCAATTATAACATAAGTAATTAAAAATGATAACTTTTTAAATTTTGTCATTCTTTCTATATTTACTAATGCTGATCTTCTAGAGGAAAAATAAAACATCTTTTCAGTACTTACCCAAGTAAAATCATATTATTGACAATGAAGGCATTAAAAACTCTACAGAGAATTCCCATAAATAATAAAATTTGTAAAATATTAAATAAACACCATTTTAGCAATGCAAATTTAAGTGATACAGGCTACAAATTTCTTCTGTTCTGAAAACTTTTTCCATTTAACTTAGCAATATGCACACATCAACAAACCTAATTATATTTAGCAATTCTCTTTATTAAAGCAAAACAAATAAGTTTATGATTTTTTCCATAGGTTCTTTGGCAAAATTTAAAGATGATTTTACATATAAGAGATATCTTGAAAGTTTTAAAATTTACTTTTACTTTTAGGATCTGGTTTTGGGGAGGTGAAAATTCAAAACAGTTTTCAGAAATATTTGGATACAATTAAATAAGAGTGCATATGACTAAGAAACAATACCTGCTCATCTATTTAAACAAAATAACTACAAAAAAATTGGTGACATGAGTGTAAAAGAGTCTATCATTAATGAGAAAATCTTGTGTTCAAGTACTGACACTACACAACTTGAACACTTACAAGAAAGTTCCTGTGATCAAACTGAAGTGGTATTTTGAAAGTATAGACAAATAGATTTGCCCAGAAATAGATACACATAAATATAGGAAATATATTTTTAACAAAATACATAACAATTCAATGGAGAAAGGATAATCTTTCTACAAAATGGTGTTGGAACAACTTGATATGCACATGAAAAGAAATTAATCTAGAAACAGACCATAATTTTCACAAAAATTAACCCAAAATGAATCATGGACCTAATGTAAAATGCAAAGCTATAAAACTTCTAAAAGGTAAACATAGGAAAAAGTATAGGTGACCTGGGAATTGGTGATGAATTAATAGATGCAACACCAAAGTATAATTTATAAAAACAAGATTGACTAGTTGGACTTCATTAAAATTATAAAGTTTTACACTGTGAAAGTATTTGATAATATTATGAAAAGGTAAGCCATAGCCTGGGAAAAATACTTGCAAATGGATATCAGATAAAGTTCTTATATCCATGTTACTTATATAATGAATTCTTGAAATTTGACAGTAAGAAAACCAACAACTCAATAAAAAATGGAATGAAAATCTGAATAGCTACTTCTCTAAAAAAAATGTACAGATGGAAAATAAGCATAAGAAAATATGTTCAACATCATATTTCATTAGAGAATTGCAAATTAAATAAAAAATGAGACACCATACACAACTATTATAATGGCTTAAATCCAAAACACTGCCGATACCAAATGCCAGCAAGGATGTGGAGCAATAGGTACTCTCATTCATTGCTGGTGACACAGCCACTTTGGAGGACAGTCTGGAAGTTTCTTACAAAGCTCAACATAGATTTACCAAACATTCCAGCAATTGTGCTCCTAGGTTTTTGTTCAAGTGAGCGAGAGCATACATCTGAGCAAAACATGCAGAAGAATATTTATAGCACCTTTATTGCCTAAAAATTTAAGCAACCAGGATGGCCTATTATATATGAATGCATAAAAATTGTGGTATATCCATAAAAAGTAGTAGTAGTCAGCAATAAAAGACTTGAGTTATCAAGCTATGAAAAGACATGGAAGAACCAAAAATGCATACTGCTATGTGAAAGAAGCCAGTCTGAAAAAGTCACATATTGTTTGATTCCAACTATATGACATTCTGGAAAACACAAAATTATGGAGACACTAAAATGATAAGGTGGTTGCCGGGAATTCAAGAGTAATGCAGTAGAATGAATTGTTGGAACACATGGCCTGTAAGAGCAGTGAGACATTGCATTATATCATTCCTTAGTCAAAACCCATATAACTATATAACACAAGAGTGAACTCTGATATAAAACATAGGATTAGTTAATACTCACATATCAATATTGTTTCAACAATTACAACAAATACACCAAACCAATGCATAGTATTAATAGAAGAAACTGGGTGTTCAGGGTGAGATGTCTGGGAATTATCTCTAATTTCTGTATAAGTTTTCTGTAAGTCTGATACAGCTCTAAAAAATAAAGTCTACTATATAATATTAAAGAAACAATGCAACAAGAATCTTTAGGAACATGCTTTTTTCCCTCCTTAGATAATCAAATCTACAATAAAGTCAATATAAAATACAGAAAATTATTCTGGTAAGACACAGAATTTCTAGGTACATTGCATAGAAGGTAAAGAAGACCTTTTTACATTTTATGTGTCAGTGAGTAGAATAAAGGTGAAAGTCCAATGCAATTCAGACTCAAATAATAACACAACAAAACAATATTAACTTCAGACACATAGAAATAAAGGCTTTTCTGAGTATCAAGCATGATGACACACCGACCACAAAGGTCTCATATTTTCACAAGTCTGCCAGGTGTCTTTCTGGAAATATTGGTGACCTTGTGAGCACTCTCTATGTTTGAGAACTTTTCTCAGATTCGTCTTCCTCCACAATTTTATTTCAGCTCTAGGTTTGTATTCTGCTTGACATAACTGTATAGTGCCCCTTAAGCTATTGCATTCTTTTTGCCTGCTTCTTCCTGTACTTCATCACTAGACAGTCAAAACATTTAGGGAATTGATGTATGTATTTCTTCTTGGGAGATTAAATCCTTTTCAAGGTGGTACACCAATTGAAACAACTCAAACACTTTTTCATTCATGAAATGAATCATTCAGCATTATCTATGAATGAATGATAAATTGAGTTGTTAAAATATCAAAAATGTAAACATCATGAAAAACAGAACTACTTCTTTCAGATGCATATATCAGAGATATCATTGGAGAGATGTTTTTTCACAGAAGAACACAAATGAGGACACCTATGTTTTAGCCCCTTGCGATGTAATTATCTGATCTTTGAAACAGTTACTTCAGTTCAAGAGTATTCATTTCTTCAGGGCAAAATACAAAATCAAAACACATCCAGAAACTCTTCTCAGGTTTCCCAATTTAATAATAAGGTAATTTATAGCAAAATTATTTATGATATCTAAAGCCATATATCACTGGCAGTTTCTTGGAAATATTAAAATGCAGTGTAAAGACAAATGAGTCCATATGGCTAAGAGACTTCAAAGTGAGTTGAGAGATCATCCCAGAGTTAACACTTACGCACAACTAAGTAGGATCTCAGAGAACACCAAAGTGGATATAAGCCTAAATACAGGGGTTCCTGAGGCCTCTGGAGATACCCAGGCCTTATAGAAAGGTGGATAGCTCCAGATATTGATGCTTTAACAGTGGGCTCTACTTTGGGATCTGTATTCCTGAGAGTGACAGAGTTGGACACAAATAAGTCTTCCCTGCACATGGTCCATCAGTCCCTTCAATTCAAACCTATATGTGGTGCTGGAGTTTGTAGGTATACTTCCAGAGACTGGAGCCTCTGACCTGCCCATGTGCCAACTGGCCCTGGAATCTCTGTGGAGCTGCAAATCTTACTCTACAGCTCAATGGACTCACCCAAGACACCTGGTGGGGAGATGATGATGGACAACGGCCATCTCAGGGAATGGAGAGAATCTGCAGCTGCAGGCTGGATAATTCCATTCATCTTATCCATGGGCTATAAACTCCCTCTCACTTGGAGGTGGAGTGGACATCACCATCCCAGACTCCTCAAGATTGGGGGAAGAGCTATGGACTAGAGTAGACTTACTGGTATTCTGTTATAGACATATTGTGATTCAAGTAATGGAAGAAATTGCAGCATTAATGTGGAGTGAGTGGCCACTGGACGCTTTTGGAGCAGGGAGAGGGAAAAGCAGTTGTAAACAGGGACTTTTTCGGGACTTAGGAATTATCCTGAGTGACATTACAATGGCAGATATAGGCCATTTTACATCAGCATAGAACATGAGGAACTGTGTGGGAGAGAATGTGGTCTACAATGTGAACTATGGTCCATGCTTAGTGGCAAAGCCCCAGGATGTGTATATCCATTGCAGGTGATGTGCCACACTAATGAAAGATGTTTATGTGAGAGGTTGTGGGAGGTGTGGGAGTGGGGAACATGGGAATCCCTATAATTTGCGTGTAGCATTTATGTAATCTGAGCATCTTTTAAAAAATTAAAAAATAAAAAGATTTTTAAAAATGCAGTGAAATTCTCAATTTTATATTTTTGACAGTAACCACATCAGAGACGTTTCATGTCCTAATCCCTCAGGCAATAAATTACAAGCTTGAGAATTGGAGGTATCATAATGTAGAGACAAAAAGCAGGTTGTTAATAACTGAGATTGTATTTGAAGATGGCTTGTGATAAAACAAGATGTTATGATGAAAACATTAAAAACTGTGAAGTGATGGAATCACATGGAGAAAGCTTTTGACTGACCTACTGTGGTGGGAATCTTCAGCACAGTGGAGAAATATAAATATAAGTGAGCACAATACAGATGAAACAAGACACAACTAAACACACACCAATCCCTATACTTGCATAAACTACCATTAGTGTTTCAGAGCAGGATATTCTTAATAATGAAGGAACATCACAGAAAACTGTGGGATCACATTGAAGCCACAGAAAGGCTTTGAAAATATACCAGCTGGGTACACAATTCTAAATAGTCCTACAATTGTCCAGGAAGCACTTGCCATCAGCATACAAGTGCTGCCATTCATGATGACCACATAGTGCAAAGGATAGCAGACGGCCACGTATCGATCATAAGACATGGCTGTGAGGATAAAGATGTCACCTGCTGAGAAAGATGTCATTAAAAGTAGCTGGAAGGCACACACTAAAATGGAAATAGAATATTTGTGAGTTAAGCTGTTGACAATGAACTTCGGAATTGGGACAGACACAAGAAAGATATTCAAGGACATCAAGTTCTTCAGGAAGAAGTACATGGGTGTGTGGATTTGCAGATCAACAGTAATAAGAGTGATAATGAGAAAGTTACATATTAAAGCTGCCAGGTAAATCACTAGGAAGAACACACCATGTAAAACCTGCAGCTCCAGGACATCAGAAAACCCTGTCAGGAGGAATTCTGTCACCAATGTGACATTGGCCATGCTAGTAGGTTCTCTTCATTTCCTGGCAAGTCAAGGAGATATGTAAAAAACAAAATTAATCTAGACCACATAAAATGAATCATCCTGATAGAAATAATACATTTTGAAAAAGAGACATGTAATTGTTCCTCAATCTTAAGTATTTCTGCAGATTTATCTACAAAATTGTATCTTAAAATTTTTAAGGTAAAGAGATTTCATAGGTAAGGTAGGAAATCAGTATTTACAAGTATTTCACATGATTGTATAGCTTAAATCAAAACTTTTTAGGAGATGGATATAACTTGAATAAATAGAGCAGTTTAATCACAGTGGTGTTTGCATCACACTATTATTGTGACAGAAATCATCACAGATCCTTTTTCTTTTGGAAAAACAATTGAACGATGTAAGTCTTTAAAGTGTATTAGTATCTCTAACACTCAGGAATAGAAAATACCAATTATCATATGTCATGATCTCACAATGTGCTCAATAATCCAACATAGGTGAATAAGTTGTTATTTATCCTTATGGACAAATGCAAGAGAAGATAAAGATTCTCACCCCAAAGTTTGTATTACCTTGAGGTCAGCTAATTCAAATATCTTAGACATTGCATTTACTATAGGAAGGAAATGATTGAATTATATATCTAAACTCCATGACAATTGAATGCACTCATGTATAAGAGCCAGATTATCATGGGGATTGCCTGGTAATTGGAATTGTTTATAAATGATACTTGAGAGGTAATAAAGACCAAATATCTTCCCCATCCTGCCTGAATATTTTTTCTTCATCAGGTTATATTTTCTGCAGTTCATTTTTTAATACTACAATATATCTTTTTTCAGTGTTCAAATGTATTCTCTAGATTTTTAGTTACTATGCAGAATATTTATTTACTTATTTATTGAAAAGATGAAGTGTCTCATAAATATTATTCAAATGTCCAGATATTGGAGATAATAAAGATTGTTTTCTGGGAGATTGCATTCATTGGGAGGCAAAAAATGAAGAAAATGTAAAACAACAAGCAAGCATAACCTCAGGTAGTAATAGTTGTTATTAAGATAATAAAATAGGTTTTTATTTTAGAGATTCACTGGGTGCCTGTTTGAGATTGGGCATTGGAAAGGCTCTCCAAGGATGACTTAAAGGCTAAAACAAATGAGGAAAAACATCCTACAAACAATTTAGGAGAGAATGCTTTAGGAAACAAAAAGAATATTATAGCTTAGAAAATATAAATGAAGGCAATGGGCATTTGGATAAATTTGAGGAAGCAGTATTTAGAGAACTTGGAGAATGTGTGGTGTTGAGAGAATGCTGTAAATTTTCAGTTTAATAAATTAACAAAGGACCAGCAGAAGAA
>JAQZBX010044051.1:0-21474 GCA_029593785.1 Cabassous unicinctus
TCTTGCAAATTAAAGCCCAAATTTAAAGTCCAAAAGTCCAAACTCAAAATATCTTGCCTTTATGAATTAATTAAAATTCAGTAATTATCCCACCCCCAACCTTCTAATTCTGCTCAGTCTCAGCTGTTACAGTGAGGGTTCTTCTAGTATCCTACCACTTTGATGAACTCATTTATTAGTTCAAATACCTTTTTGTGACTATTTCAGAACTTGAATATAGGATCATGCCATCTGTGAATAGTGAGAGTTTTACATCCTCTTTTCAATGTTGGATATCTTTTATTTCTTCTTCTGCCTAACTACTCTAGCTAGAACTTCTAGAACAATGTTGAATAACAGTGGTGACAGTGGGCACATTTGTCTTGTTTCTGATTCTAGAAGGAAAGCTCTCAACCTCTATGCACTGAGTAATATGTTGACAGTAGGATTTTCATATATGCCCTTTATTGTGTTGAAAAACTTTCCTTTTTTCCTACCTTTCAAAGTATTTTTAATAAGAAACATTCTGGATTTGTCTAATACATTTTCTGCATCAATCAAGATGATCATGTAGTTTTTGCTTTTGTTTTTTTAATTTGGTGTATAATGTTAACTGATTTTCTTATGTTGATTGCATACCAAGAATAATGCCCACTTGATCATGATGTATAATTCTTTTAATATTCCCTTGAATTTGAGTTGCAAGAATTTTGTTGAGAATTTTTGCATCTATATTGTTTAGAGAGATTGGTCAGTAATTTTCTTTTCTTGTAGTATCTTTTTCTAAACAAATCAATTTTTTGATACATATTATCAAAGCATACAATTTATCCAAAGTGTACAATCAATGGTATTTGGTATAATCACATAGTTGTGCAGTCATCATTTCAATCATTATTAAAGCCTTTTCATTATTTCAATAATAATAATAATAAACAAAATATAGACAAACAAGAGGATTCCTCACCTCTCAATGTCTCTGTTTCCCCTACTGTACCTGGCTGCTATTTCTGGCTCTTCTTGCACAATTATTTGTTTATTAAGTAGTTTTATTGTGATATATTCACATACTGTGTGATCTATACAAAATGTATAATCAATGATATTTTTAGCTGTTAAAAAGTCCTTTACTGTAAAATTGTAAATTAAATAGAAAAATAGATTTTAAGAAAGTACAAATTTTAAAAAAGAATGTAAGGCCAGGTTAGATTTAATTTAATCAATTATTAAGAATTGATAGCATTTCAGGAAACATTTATAAATGTAAATAATAATACAAATATAATAGAAATTAATTATAACAAAATTCTAATTTTATATTACAGCTGTAACTATTGTACATAATAACCTCTAAGAGTGAAATAAATTATTGGGTTAATTTAATTTCCATTTAGGCAATAATTCTTCCTAGATCATCAAATTCCTAATTAGCAACACTTCACATCATATTGGAATGAAATACAGCAGATAACAATTTGCCAACTCATAATTTTATGAGACAGACATGCTCAAAATCTTTTTCAACTGTAGTTGTGCAAAATCATTATCGATCCAGATAGATTATTTTAATTAAAAAGTATGAATAAGAAAGGGTTAAAGAAAAATGAAGTATCCAAAAATATATCCCTTCTCCAGCCCTCCTTAATTAAAAGCAAATATTTATTTTGTATGAAAAAAATTACAGGTTACTGATCACAAGAACAATTTTCCCATTGCAAAATTATTGTTCATATAGTTTAATATTGTTATTTTACATTTATCTGGTCTACTCCAGCTCTTTTTTGTTTACTATTTGCATGGAATACTCTTTTCCAACCTTTCACTTTTAACCTGGTTGTGTCCTTATGTCTGAGGTGGTTCTCTTGTAGACAACATATAGATGGCTCATGTTTTTTCATCCATCCTATCAGTTTATGTCTTTTGGTTGGGGAGTTCAATCCATTATCATTCACTGTTAATACTGTAAAGACATTACTTACTTCATTTTGTCCTTCGGGTTTCTGTTGTCATATCATTCTATTCTCTTTCTTCTTATCCTTTAGATTGCCCTTCTTAATCATTTTCATTTCTAAACTCTTCTCCAAATCTCTCACCTTTGTTTTTCTTCCTTTCAGACTGCACACCCCCTTTAAAATCTCTTGTAAATCTTATCTTTTCCTAACATAGTCTATCAATTTTTATTTTTCTGTGAATACTTTGAACTCACCCTCATTTTTGAATGACAACTTTGCCAGATACAGAATTCTTGGCTGGCAGATTTTCACTTTCAGTACCTTAAATACATCATACCACATTCTTTTCTCCTCCAGGGTTTCTGATGAGAGGTCAGCACTTAATCTTATCAAGTTTCCCTCGTGTGTGTTGCTTTGCTTTTCTCTTACTGTTTTAAGACTCCTCTCTTTAATTCTGATATTTGTCTTTCTGAATAGTAGGTATCTTGGGGTAAGTCCATTCAGATTTATCCTGTTTGGGGTGTGTTGTCTTTCTTGGATATTGATATTTATGTTCTTCATAAGGGCTGGGAAGTTTTCAGTCATCATTTCCTCAAATATTCTTTCTGCCCCTTTTCTGTTCTCTTCTCTTTTTGGGTCACCAACAATGTGAATGTTTGTGTGTTTCACAATGCCATTCAATTCCCTGAGACTCTGTTCCATATTTTCCATTCTCTTCTCTTTCTGTTCTCCTGTCTTTTCCAGTACAGATGTTTTGTCTTAGAATACACTAATTCTGTCTTCAAGCAATTCATATCTGCTCTTATATGCTTCTAATGTATTTTTTTAAATTTTTATATATTTCCTTTGTTTACTTTTTCTCTAATGTATTTTAATATATTTTTATTTATTTTAAAATATGCTTAGATTACATAAAATGTTAAATAAAAAAATAAGGGATTCCCATATGCCCTACTCCCCAAACCTCCCACTTTTCTCCATATTAACAGCTTCTTTCTATAGTGCTATACATTCATTGCAATTAATTGAACACATTTTGGAGAATTGCCACTAAGGATGGATTATATTTTACATTGTAGTTTACACTTTCTTCCACTCAATTCTGTAGGTTATGGCAAGATATATAATGGCCCATATCTGTCATTGCAATGTCACTCAGGTCAATTCCAAGTCCTGAAAATTGCCCCATATTGCACCCCATTTTCCCTATCCCTCACTACCAGTGACTACTGTCTCCACATCAATGATATAATTTCTTCCATTGCTAGAATCACAATAAATCTATAGTAGAATACCAGTAAGTCTACTCTAGTCCATATTTTATTACCCAATTCTGAGGGTTCTGGGATGGTGATGCTCACTCCACCTCTAATTGATAGGCGGCTTGGATCCCATATGGCTGATGGATGGGACTTTCAGCTTGCAATTGTAGACTCTCTTGGTTCCTTTGTGTGGTGGTTGTCCATCCTCACCTCCTTGTTAGTTGTCCTGGGTGAGTCCAATGAACTGGAGAGTTGGTGTAGCACTAATGTATGTTTAATCTTATCCATCATGTCTTTCATTCCCATAAGGTCTGTTACTTTTCTTTGCAGGCTTTCAAATTGTCCTTTAGGCTCTCTCAGGGTCTTCTTAATATCCTTTATTTCTTTAATCATATTTTCTTTAAATTCTTTGAAGAGATTTAGGAAAATTGTGTGGTTATCACTGATTAATTGTCTTATATCTTGCATCTTTTCAGGATATTTGGTTTGTTCTTTTGTCTGGGCCATTTCTTCCTGTTTTCGAGTGTGGCTTGTAATTTTTTGCTTATGTCTAGGCATATGAATATGTGGGTGAATTTACTCTGATGGCCATTTTTTCTCTATTGCCTATTTTTTTCCACATCTCTTCTTTGATATTTGATTCAACTTATTCTCAGTCTTTAAAATTGCCCAGCTTAAGTTTTTAAAATCAGACCATTGACTCACTTGTGGGGCAAATATTTTCTCCAAGGGGCTGGTTACAGAAAGCATGAATCATTTTTGTCCATGCAATTTCCATACCTGCCAGCAGATGGTGCTAGTCAGCATGCCTTTCCACAGAAGTATTTCAGTCTTAGCTTTCCTGTGTTCCTGTGTTGAATCTTGATATTGGAAATTCAAAGTAGGCTCTGCTGGCTGAATCCACTGAAGAAAAGCACACTGACCTTCCCTCCTATTTCCCTTGAAACAACTTACAGGGAGGAAGATTTCTGTTCCCCTCTCAGTGGGCTGCAGTGAGGCTGGTGTTTTACCCTAGCTTAATATCTTAGGGTGGGGGGGAGCCCTTACTGGCCACCACAAAGGCATGGTAACTCACATTTGTCATTTTGGCTTCTTTGTCTCTCTGTCCCCCACCCTCCTGGGAGGTGTGTAGCACTGTTCTGTTCTTCTGACAGACAAAGCAAGTCCCTGGGACAGATTTTGTCTCTTTCTCCATTGCTTTTGTGACAGCATTCAGCTGTGTGTTAGTCCATTGCCATCTTCCCACAATTCCCCTTATAAAATAATTTTAAATATTTAATAATTGTATGTGTTTCTGTGTGTGAAATGCAGATGACCTTTCAGCACTGAGAATGATCTGACTTGAAACTCTAACTCAGTTTGAGCTTTCTGTAAACAGTCACCACTTCCTCCATGCTGCTCTCAAATATTCTACTCTGGACAATTGTAGAGATGGCCCTCTTTGAACCTGAATGTCCATGATGTTTTTAGGAGTTAGTAAACATGAGAGATCTAATTACAGACTTCACCCAGGAAGATTGGCCCCTGCTGGACAAATCCAAGAGAACAATGTGCAGAGATGTGATTCCAGAGAATACTTGTCATTTGATCTAAGTGAGTAAGTCTCTGAAATTTACCTATCATCTATGAATTTCTCTATTTTCTTAAGATCCAAAAGAATTGCTTGTCAATATTGTTTTATATTTGGGCAGAAGGTCAAGTTAACCCTTTGATGATGAAGAATTGTCAATATTCTGTCTTCCAGATATTTTTTCCTTGGCTGAACTTCAATGTTTACTTTATTCTTCTTTAGTCATTGTAGTTGTTAAAAACTATATGTACCTCAGAAAAACATGTTCTTAAATCTATTCCATTCCTCTGCATGTGAAACCATTGTATGTAGGACCATTTGATAAGGTCACTTTGATTAAGGTGGGCCCCACTTCAGTCAGGATGGGTCTTGATGCTATTATTGGAGTCCTTTATAAGACAATAAAATTCAGACAGTGAGGAAGTCATATGAAGTAAGAAATGGAAATCAATGAAATCCTAAAGAAAAGAAAGAGACCAGGAGATGCCACCTTGTGCTTTGTCATGTGACAAGCTATGGACAAAAGGTCAACAGTAGCTAGCCCCAGAACAACACACTCTTGGGGAAAAAGTGTTCCCTTGATGAAGCCTGGATTTGAACATTTTCATAGCTTCAAAACCATAAGCTAATAAATTTCCATTTTTTTTCTTTCAACCCAGTTCATGGTGTTTGCTGAAGCAACCAAAGAAACTAAAATGAATTTTGGAACCAGGAGACTGGGGTGCTGCTATTGCAAATAACAAAAATGTAGAAAGTGTTTTGGAATTGTGTAATGGATGGAGGCTGGAAGAATTGTGGGTTGCTTGATAGAAAAGACTACTTTGCATTGAAGAGACCATTGGTAGAAATATGGATTCTAAAAATACACCTGATGAGGACTTTGAAGGAAATGATGACTGTATTATTAGAAACTGGAGGAATGGTGATCCTTGTTTGAAATTGGCAGAAATTTTGACGTAATTGAATTCTGATGATTTTGGGTAGAAAGTGGACTTTGAGAGTGATTAACTCTCAACCTAAGGCAATTTCCAAGCTTAGTGGGGAAATTGTAGTCTGTTTCCCCTGTAAGCTTATAGTAATATTTGAGAGGAATGGGATAAGCTGGGAAGCAAACTCCTGGGGGTAAAGAAACCAGGAATTGATTGTTTTCAATAGTCTGAACTTCTGTAAATCAAGTCCCCAGAAAATTCTAATTGTCACTGTTGTATAAGGTCAGGATTTGAAATGCTGATATCTAGGAAGTATCTGTGGAAAGTCCTGATAGTTTGGACCTCTGTGTGTTACAGGCAAAACTGGATAGTTTATTTCTGATATCAATGTGAATAGAGCTACAGCCAGCCTTAATTAAAAGGTACAGTTTGAAGGAAAAATCACTTCAAGAGCCAAGCAAAGGATGCTGATGTGTGGACCAAAGTCATCTTCTCAGGCCCGGCTAGCAGGCCCACCCTTGTGTGTGTAAAAGGTGAGTCTGCCCCAGCAGTTGGATTGCGGCCCCACTGTTCAGGAAGAGTGTTTCCTCTAGTGTTTTGAGAGACTGAAATCTGTTCCCTCAAGATTTCAGACAGTCTGGCTGCCACCCCACTGTTCTGAAAGGGTTACACTTACTTCCTGTGTATTGTGGAGGGTCTGGCCACAACGCTAGTGTTCTCAGAAGATGAGGCCTTCACCCTGGTGTTTGCAGAGAACATGACTGCTGCACAAAATTTTGGAAGGGTAGGCCTGCCACTTCTTCAGTACCAGAGGAGAAAACATCATTCTTTAGATTTCTCTTAGGCATTGAAATTTAGTTAAGTATGCCTTGCAAGGTTTTGGAGTTGTTTGGGACCCAGGACCCTTATTTCCCTTATAATTGCTCCCTATGGAAATTAAAATGTTTATCCTATTCCTCTCCCTCCATTGTATATTGGAAGCATTAAACTTGTTTTCAGGTTTCACAGTCCACAGAGGGGAATTGAGCCCCAGGACTGACCACACCCAGAGCTTATTTTGATTTGACTTTGTACTAAGCATGTTTCTGAAATGACCTAAGGCTTTTCAGATATTTTGATGGAATGAATGTATTTTGCATATAAAAATATGCCTTTTTTGTACCCAGAGGGTAGAATGTGGTGGCTTGAAGTTGTATGTACCCAAGAAAAACCTGTTCTTGAGTCTAATGCATTCTTGAGGGTGTAAACCCATTGTAAGTAGGACCTTTTGATGTAGTTACTTTTGATAAGGTGTGTCCCACATCATTCAGGTAGGACTGAACCCTGATACTGGGATATTTTATAAGAAAATAAAATTCAGACAGAGAGAGAGCCATCAGAAGAAATAAGCTAAATCTAGTGAAACCCAGAAGAGAATAGAGAAAAGGAGACATTGCCATGCTTTGCAATGTGACAAGCTATGGATCAAGGGTCACCAGAAGGCAACCCCAGAATGTCAGTCTTTCGGAGGAAGCATTGTCTTGATGATGCCTTGATTTGGAGATTTTCCTGTCCTCAAAATCATAACCTAATAAATTTTCATTGTTAAAGCAATCCTTTTCTTGGTATTTGCTTATGTAGACTAAGAAATTAATCAGTCACCTACTCTGGACTTGATAATATACTGTTGGCTTCTCAGAACTCAAGATTTCATTACCTTTCCCCTACAACCAGAGCATCAAGTCTGCAATTCAGATGGACATTCCAAGTTGGAACAAGAGAGGAACTTTGGAGAGAAGGACTTGGATTTTTCCAAAACCTGAATTCAGGAGAACTCTAGAAAACTGTGCTTCATGAAAAGGAGGAGCCTGATCAGGAATTGAGTAGGTTCTTGAATATATCAACTGGAGATTTCCTGAAGTGAGTTATTTTTCTAAAATGTACGTGTCAATATTTGTGACATTTTCCTCAGGTGTGGTCATTTTTCTGTTCACATATTAATTCATATTCAAGTGTCTGTGGCTTTGAGGAAAGGGATTTATGTACTATTGAATTTAAATAGCAAGTTAATGGCTTTTTTCTTGGTCTTCCTCTTAGTTGGTTTTCCCTCTCTTTACTTCTCCAACATAAAACCTTCTTAATAATTTTTCTTATAGTTCAACTTTGAAAATGCATTCTAATTGTCACTGTTTAAAAAGTTTTCTACTGCCTAGAGTATCCCATCTGAGACCTTTAACATTTTCATTTCCCTAAGCTTGTCTAGCAAGGAACTTTTTTGGTTGTTTTAAGCAGGGAAATTGGTCTTTAAAAAAACAAGAAATACTATCCATGCAACATATTTTCAGAAAAGACACATCTACCATCATGTCATTGGTAATTTCTGTGGGAGCAAAGCCTGGTCTTCAAAGTAGATACCTGGGAGTGGAATAAATTGGGAATTCAGTTCAATCATTTAACTGTAAGTTGCTTTTAAGTGCTAATCCAAAAAAAAGTCTGTGATAGTATGAATTTAGGGAAAAATTAACTTGAACACAAAATGTAAACTTGGTATTAATAAAATATAATTACATAAACATGGCTCGTACACTCAACCTTTGAAACATTATAAAGTCTTCAAAGTTGAGAGCTCTGCAGTTGGGATACTACAAAAGAGAATATCTCTTTGCGGGTCAAAGAATAACATGTTATGTAACTGCCATGGGAAAGATTTTAATTGGAGACTATCACTGAATGATTAGTGTAAAATTCATATGAATATGAATGGATTTTTATGGAGCAAACTTTAATGGCTTCTCCTCTACTTCTCAGAGGCAGAACTCTCATACTCAAAAGAATGCATTACATGTAGTCAATTGCCAGAAGATTTTACTCAGAGATCCAGAGCGAACCAACCTGTGTAACTTACAAGGGGAAGAAACCCTACTTCAGCAATCTATTTGGAAAAGCCTTCAGTGGCCAGTCACCTTATAATCAACAAAAGCATGTTTCCAGTAGAAGTAAATTATAACAATGTCATCTAATTGCTAAATCATTTATTCAATGCTCTGGCTTACACAGTACAATGGAACTCACATTGGGAAGAAACTATATGTATGCCATCTCTGTAGGAAAGCCTTCACTCAATATTTTGCCCTGAGATAACATGAGGGATCTCACAATAGAGAGAAGCTTTATAAATGTCATTTATGTGGGAAAGACTCAAACTGGAGAGAAACACAATGTATGTAATTTATTTGGGGAAACCTTCACTAAATGTTCTGTTTTGAAAAGACATGAAAGAACTCACACTGGAAAGAAACCTTAAAATTGTCATCTATGTGGGAAAGTCTTCACCTCTATTTGCAGACTTAGACAACATTAGAGGACTCACACTGGTAAGAAACCCTATAAATATCATCTATGTGGAAAAGCCTTCACTCAATGCTCTGTACTGAGACAGTATGAGAGAAATCACACAGGAGAGAAACCCTATGAATATCATTAATGTGGGAAAGCCTTTACTTACTGTTCTGTCCTTAGACAACATGAAAGAGCTCACACTGGAGAGAAACCCTGTGAATGTTATGTATAGGAAAAGTTTCAGTCAATGTTCTGATCTTAGATAAGATGAAAGAACACATAATATAGATGCTTTGAATATGGAAGAGATTCCAGCCCTTGTGTTAACCTTTGGCATACAGGAAAAGTCAAACACTGAACAAACACATTGTAATTAATCTGTAGAACTTTTTGTCATCCTGACTACTTCATCAATTTAAGCCAATTCATATTGGAGAGAATTGATGTTACCTATATAGCAAAGTGTTTAGTAGATGGCCTGATGATTTACAACATGAGAGAACTCATAATATAAATGTAATGAAAATGGATGAGTCTTCATCTACTGTTTCCAAATGATAGACAAGCCTTAACCACAGGATGCAGTTCTTGGAGGGAGGGCCAGATAACTCATGCTGGAGATGTTATTCATGAAAAACCACACAAAACCATTTATTCATACAGCAACCATTGTAGGTAAAGTGAGAAGTCATATTGTATTAAATTCTTATAGGTTTTATGAATGAAGGCATGAGTGATGACTTAATCTTTAGCATTAATATTCTTATGTTGAGGAAACAACAGTCCTAAAGTCAATTAAGGAAAATCTTCAGCTGTATTTAACATAAGAAAATTCATAGTACAAAATGAAATACTTTATATGGACCTGTTAGCACACAATTCAGCAAAGAGTCAAGAATTTTGAAGGAGACTTACTATTGAAGTTATGTATAACAATTTAGAATTATGAAGTAACCTGGCTTTACTGAATGATGAATTCTTATAGAAGTGATATGAAGTGAAATTAATTCAATAGATTAGTACTTGCATATATGTAAGCAATAAATATTGTTGCTGAGAATCTTATATGTTGGCTGAATTCTAGTTTTGTTTTATGCTGTTCTTAAAACCAATTTGAATCCATCAGAAAATAACTTTGTTAACTCAAACACTTAGAACACAAAATTATGATTATTAACTATTATCTTAGTATTATAATATATGTTCATGGCAAGTATGAAAACAATCATGGAAAAATAAACACACATTAGAAATAGTGTCATGGTTCATAAATACTTTTAAAACACAATTTAATATCACCATCAAAATTTAGAAAGGAATTAAAAAGGAAACTAGTTAAATAAAACATATCAATTATGGAGAATTGTCGTTCCATTGCCTAGACAATTCCCCAGAATCCAGAATCTGTCATTCTGTCATTCTGTACTTTGAGTACTTTATTGCAGAGAGTTGCCAACAAGAACATGGAAATCACACCAAAGAAGGATGTGAAAGCACATTGAAGGCATAGGGAGTGTTCAGCCTTCAGAATGCCAATATTCAGAGTGTACACTTTTCAAAGTATACAATTTTCATTAGGAAGGGACCTGCCTCATCTCCAATTTGGAAACAGAGGGACTTTCCCATAATACCACGGCAGTTCAGACCACAAACCACCCTTGGGAAGTGGAGTCCAGTGGGGGAATAGAAAGAGCAGTTGAGTATATTGAGAATTGGATTTTGCATTTGTAACCTAAACAGGGAACTCCTTGATCCTCCACTTCCTCAAAGCTTAATGTTTCCCAACATACATTCTATGACCTTTTTTTCTTCACAGTGATGTCTTCAGTGCAAAATACCTTTAGATGGGGTCACCACCAAATAAGTTCTTCCTGATGACCTTTATGTCATTGCTATTTGTTTTCTGTTCCAGTGTCCTCTCAACCCTTTGTTGGCAGGTGGGAGTATGCCTATTGTGCGGTCACTTGTGCTGTAAACCAGGAACCTAGATCTGATTGGAGTCCAGTCACAGATCAAAACGCTTTCCAGGGGTGTTTCTCCACTTTTACGATAGTGGTTCCAACGGCCACATTATGCATGGGAATTGCTTTCCCATATCCATAATATGTGTCTGTTATTGCTTTTGTCTATGACAAAAGTCATCTCCTTTGAGCAGTTTCCTCCAAGAACAAAGCCATACCATCTGTAGGAGTGGCTTTTGTCATCCACTTTATTGCTTTCTCTAAAGAGGCCTGGGATTTTCACCATTTATGCACCTGTATCTAAGAGACCCATGATGATTTGCATCCCCCCCTTTCCCCATCCACCCTAATGGGGACATAGGATTTCTGATCCCTGGCAGGGACCCACTATTTTCTTGGCTCCATGCCTAAGCATTCTTTTTTATCAAATAAGACGAGGGTACAGGTATTGAAGAGCATCCTTCCTATCTTATTCATCAAGCTTACCACGAGAATTGTTTTCCTTACCATCCTGGACCCTGCCCAAGGAGGCCTTAGAAACCCATGTGTTTCTCTTTCCTGAGCTGCATCTGGGGCTTGTTGGTCAGCTCTGTTTCCAACAAACCTTTCCACGTATGTGAGTCCTCTTCCTCCTGCTCTATTATGGAGGGTAAGAGGGCCTTAATTTCTTATTTAGAGGGACCACTTTCTGTCTTATAATGTTGGCAGTTTATCTGTAGGGATCCAATATAATTCTGCTTTGTCTATCCCTTGCTTTGTTATCCAAAACCACATTGCCTTGTGGGTGGGCCAGCCCTGTCCCCTCCTTTGTCTGTCCTTGGTAGTTCTTTGTGTTCCTTTTATGGCCTTTCTGGAACAGCTTCCAATTGCTGGGCTTCCATCTTCTGGGCCACTTTAATGAAAATGACTGATGCTTTGCTGCTAATTCCACCCCAAAACATGGTGGATGTTTTCTACCACTTCACACACTTATGTCCCTGAGGATAATAGAAAGGATAAAGGAGTCTTAACCTGGGCAGGCCCTCATTTCATTAATGCTTTCAATGCTGTCCAAGGAAGGACTGTCTCATCAACATCCTGACCAGGAAAGTGATGATGTAGCCATGTGTCTTTAGTTGAAGGGCAGTTATGACCTAATGAACAATCTTCCAGGGGATTTACTTTTTTAGATATTGCCCACAATTGGGCATATCACACTCATACTCCTAGCCTTACTGGCTAAGGTTGGCATGCATTTGTCTCCACCCTCATCCTATTGGTTGACCTGCTCCATGCAGGCAAAAAATACATGGAAGCACGGTGCCAGTGGTTAGCTTCCCCAGGAGATATCTGAGTCTTAACAGATGTACTAAACAAGCCACAATGAAACTCCCCTGTCTTTTGTCCATATCTCTTTTAACTAATGCATTTAACATTCAGGAAAATATTTTGATGGTTCCATTGTAAGCAGTGCTGAGATGGTTTTGTGTTGAGTGAGTCTAACTAACTTTGGACCTGAAAACAATCTTCATTTAATGGACCTTCCTACACAGGGCTCCAAACCCCCTTTGGGAGTAATTTGAAACCACTGAAACACTGTGTGGGTCATCAGGTGTCATGGAGGTGTGCAGATGCCCAGCAGGCTGAGAATAATTTCCCTACTCTTCCTATGACCCATGTCCTGACTCTCTGCCTCCTTCCAAAACATATCATTTCACTATTCACATGGATATTGCTTACATCTCACTTGCACTCATGTGGCCAGCACCTCAGTGAATTACACCCCCCCCCCCGAGGGAGCTGGTATCACCCTGGGATGAGTGAACTGATGAATCCTTACACCTCCTTCATGCCATGGAGTGCTTAGTTGACATGCAAACTCTTGGGACAAGGCACCAATTACCACCTATAAGGAAGGAGTCTCTCCACACAAGGAGAACAAGAGTTCATGCAGATGTCAGAGTCATCAAAGAAACACATCTTTACAGGCACTGGATGGACAATATTAACTCAGAAAGAGAAGAGACAAAGAAAGGTCAGCTTCACTAGTGGGATTTGATCCCCCATGACCAGTGGGCCATACTCCACAGCTAATGCAGTGTAGTTGTCCATATACACCCTTCTTGTGTAATGTAGGTGAGGGACTTGGCTCCTTCCCCATCAAGAACAGATGCAACCACAGGGTTGGGCCAGCTGCTAAAAAATAATGTACATACTTGGCCAAGCAGTTTTCAGTGAAAGTTTACACAATGCTCTCGACAAAAATGGAAAGAATGTTCCAATAAGCCACCATCTGCTAGGGAATATCCTTTATCTCCAGGCAACCCTGGGAAAGAATTGAGACCATATTTATTATCTCATTGAAGGAGCCAGTCTAATATACCTACTCCTAAGCAAAGGATTATTTGTGGGTCACAGGGAACAGGGACAGGCTTCACTCAGAGTGTCTCTTTCCATATTATCTTTTACTTTCCATTGAATCTGAACTCCAACAGGTTAATTTTATTTCTGTTGATTGGTGCTTTTTATTTGGATTAGAAATATAAAATGAGAATTTGTGAGAAGCAAATTCTCTTAAAGACATGAAACTATTCTTTCAGGCTGATATATATTCCTATAACCTTCTTTAACTGAAGTTTAAATGAATTATTATTTAGCCACTATAAGAAATTGGGTTAGAAATGCAAGACCATGTAAACTACCATGTTTTAAAGCTGATTCTGGTTGATGGCAGAATTCAGTTCCTTGTGATTGGTGGACTGATGTCCATTTCTTTGCTGAATGTCATCACACACATTCAAAAATTGTTTTCCCATCGTAATGAAATGGAATTTTGTGGGGCAATATCATAAGAATTTCAAATTCATGGTCCCCATTCAATTTTATAGAACACTAAAAATCTTGATGATATTCTATTTTCGCTCAAAACACACACTATCCTTTAGGAAACATGAAGATTCACAAGATTCATAAATATTCTATCAAATAGAACATATGTGAAATTAATAGTCTATCCAATTAGCCACCAAATATAAAATATCTCCTTATTTTCTAATTTTGCCAATTTTCTCCTTAATTATTCACAAGTTTCTTCCTGTTCACTGAGGAAGTAAAGAGTGTAATGAAAGTGAATCCTCATATTGTGAAATGTAGATTGTATTTTTTTTATTGACTGCTTAATTTATGCAATTATTCTAATTAACATAGAAAATAGTTGGTTTGAATTTTAAGGACACCATAAAATGATCCTAAATATTTTTCAGTTTATCTCATATAGAAATCCTAGGGGTTGCTTTTCCATTTCTTGTATTCTCCCTCCCAAAACAATCTTAAAATATCCCCTGATGGAATTTACATTACACGAAAATCAATAAAATGACTTGCATTTACACCAAAGAGAAGGAAAATGAGATTCATAGAACAAGACTTAATTGCCCACAGGGCAATGAGAAGATTGTATACCACAGTGCTCAGTAAGGAGTACTGAGAATCAGTATGTTGTTGGAGGGAAATTTCCCTAGATCTGTGTTGTGATTTGTCCTGGACCCCACTTGTTAACTCTGTAATACTCTATATCAAGAGCTTCTTCAGATAAATCAGTTCTTGGTGTTGTGTCCAGGAACCAGGTCTTATCCTCAGTCCTATCACAGGGAGTACAGGGTCAGACCCAGCTGACATGGGGGAGTTAAGTCCAGGCAGACAAATCTGCAACACCATATAAGCTGAAAGTATATCAACTGGTGGTAATCCTATGAATTTGCATTAGTAATATCCAAAGCATTAAAAATTTAAGGTGATCCATGAAGAAATTCAGCCATCTGACTAGGCAAAATGGCACATTACAACAATTCACAATTTGTCTTTGGCTGTTGGGGACCTTTCTCCGGGGTTCAATTTTCACACAAAAAAACGGATGTGAAATTTGTCCATAAGAATTAATTGACTAAGAGGAAAATTGAGTTTTTAATCTAATATTTATATTAATCTTTGAGATAGCACAGAGAACATTGGCCACATGACAAAATCTCAAATCTGGGTGATTTCTTCTCTTTGCTGTGGGTAACACTAATTTGCTCTTAAACCTGTGAATGGGTGGTGGGTACTGTAATAAGGAATGTCACTGAGTAGTGAAAAGAAGAGACTCGTCATTCTCTCTGCTGGCCATATTAGAAACAGTATTGAAGCCAGTTTCTGTGTCATTCACACCCTTGAATACTTTCAACTTCAGAAAACTCCAGGTCTCATCCAAGTTATAGAGGAAGTTTTCAGAGTTGGTTTGAGGTTCTCTGACCTCAGAGTTGGTTTGGGACATTCTTTCTTCATGTAAGTGCAGACTAGGGGTTCAAAACACTGGGTTTCTATTGTCATGTGAGGTTATAAGTCTAGATAACAGGGTTGCTAGCAGATATTCAATGATAAATATACTTTGCCACATGGATGCAGGGTATCCTCTCAGAATGAATGATTTTTCTTTAAGTGTCATGAACTTTTCATAATGGGCAATAGTGTGCATGGTACTGGGAGTTGATGAAGCAGTTGGTTCTTCAGGTTGCCCCTGCCCCTTCATTCACTGACAGACTTTGGTACGATATTCAAAGTACAGAAAATTGACCACTTCCCAATTGGGGGATCCTATCATGGCTGCTATTTAGTCAATTTGGACTTTTTGCTGTTCAAGAAGCCACATTTTGCAGAGATTATTCAAATATTGATGATGTGCAGCAACAACATTAAGGGTGGTTTCTACTGCCCACCTGGAAGACCACAGTCAGAGATCTCCACAATAAATGCAATGAAACCTTGAAGGAAGGAACCCATTGTAAATTTCATAGCGATAGACACTGAAAGAGACTATTCCAGTGTAGCCCATGAGCAACAGCTTCTATAGTTATTTTGAGATGACATGTGACATTGTGAAATTGTTTCCTTAAAACTCTTCCATGTTTCAGTTAACTTGAGCAACAAAAAACACTGAAATTCTGTTAAAAAGAGTTTGACTTAATGTTGGAACTCTCATAATAATTTGTAGTGCTTGCATCAGGACAATTCCTCTGCAAATGTTTTGGCAATTTATATTAATGATAAACATAGTCATGTGTTGTGACTCCTGGGTCATGTCCATCAAAAATTCTTCCATATGGTCTCCAAACACATGGATCAAAATATTCATAACAGTACTATTTATAATTGCTAAAACCTGCACAGTTCACATATGCTTGCTAAGAGTAGAATGGATAAATAGGAGACATGTTCTTTCATAATATGAATGTATTCTTCACAAATCCATTTTAAAAAATGGAATGGATTGCACAGGCATCATGCAAAACAATTATAGCCAAAAGCAAAAGAGCATATATTTTTCAAATTCATTATTTAGGCAACATAATGAATCTGTGCTCACAGGGGTTATGGGAAGGGTTACTTTTGAGCTTATAAAGTAAATGACAGCACAGGGTAGCTTGGGAGGTGTTTTTAATGTGTTTTCCTAATCAGGGTGCCAGTTCCAGTGATTTCAGTTTGCAAAACTTTATCAAGAATTTTTCTGTTGTATGCATTTCAACATATTTTTTAAAGAAGGAAACAAATTTCAAAATGCTTTAAACAACTCAATAGAAACAGTTTTTTGCATACAGTATTGAAGAGTCTCTATTAACCATAACCAATCATCTTTCACTGTGATGATACCAAGATTGATATAGATCCAAGAAGCCCTGCAGAACTGCCGTGGCACCTCAGAATTCATATATAGTTGAATAAGTGGCTAAGATCATAAAAAAGCAAATGTTAAAAAGGACTCACTCTTGATTTTTCCCCCAGCAAAGGTCTCTAGAGGTGTGCTTTTGTGGCTGTCCCTTCTTTTATTTGGGTTAGTGTTTGTTGGTGTTGAACACAATTCCACTCTGCTGATAGGCACTTTAAAGAAGGGAAGTGATATATTGTGTGCCAAAATTCATTATCAAATCATTTTAATAATTAAAGATTTTTACTTTTAGATGTATACTGTAATTATGGTTTGCCACAGCATATTCTTAATTTATGCCCATCTGAGCCATGAATTGGGAATTCCAGTCAACTCTTTCAGAAAGTTCCCTATTAAATCACGTACTCTAAGAAACTGGAGAATCCAACACACTGGAGTGGTGACGACATATATTTTCCCATTCTCACATTTCTAGTTTCCACAATTTCCCTAGGTTTCTGATCCTCTCTCTATTTCCTCTTGGCAATACCATCATTTCTTTAATACATATATCATTGTCCTAAGACAGTAAGTCCTGTGCAAGTCTCCACATGAAAATTTACTCAATGACTCAGTCATTTATCATGATATCCACTTTACCAATAAGGGAAATTTGGGGAAGAGGTGATTGTGTACATGGATTAAATAAATGACATTGGTAGAACACAAATACATATCAAGAAACAGTGAGGATACTTTTTAAACTATTTTGATTTGCATATTCCCAGATTCTTTCTTGCTGAATTTTTTCTTTTTCCTTTCTTTGAAAAAAATGTTTAATAGAGAAGTTGTGAGCTTGCAAAATAATCATGCAAAATGTGAAGAATTCCCATACATCAACCCTCCACCAGCACCTTATATTGATGTGGAATATTTGTTACAGATTATGAAAGAACATGATCAAATTATTATTACTAACTATGGTCCATAGTGTATATTTGGTATATATTTCCATACACTTATTATTTTTAACACTATGTATTATTATTGTACTTTTGTTATTGTTCATGAGCGAATTCTCTCATATTTGTATTGTTAACCAGTCCATCTTCCACCACATGGTTCACTGTGTTATACAGCCCCAGGCCTAGTATAGTCTATCCAAAATATACACTTAGTGGCTCTCAGTTTCATCACAGTGTTATGCAGTCATTGCCTGGGTAACCGTTTGAATGTTTTCCTTAGTCAAAAAGAAAAGATCCATAACCTTAACATTGACCCTTAGTGCTGATATAGTGCCTTCTTTGACACTGATGAAAGACTATCACAATATTGCTGTTAACTATAGTCCAAAGTTACATTGTTTTTCCTATGCATCACTATATTCTTAACACCATGTAATCATGACATACATTTGTTCTAGTTCATAAAAGAATATTCTTGTATTTATACTATTAACCACAATATTCATCCAACTACAGGTTTACTAAGTTATTCAGTCTATAGATTATTTTCTAGATGTCATTCAAATGACATTTATATCCCTAGACTACCCCTTTGGGGCACAATCCCATTTATAAAGCAGCTGTATTAGTTATGCTCACTAAAATGTGTTCAAATGAACTCTATCCATTTGCACAGTTTACAGTCAAGCTAATTGAAAATTCTATATATATTAAGCATCAGTACCCCTTCTCAGTCATCACCCTGGCTCCTAGTAACCTATAGTCTGGTTTCAAGTCCATGTGTTTATTCTTCATATTTAATTCCTATTAATAAGACCATACAATATTTGTACTTTTGTATCTGGTTTATTTCCCATAGCATAAAGTTGTCAAGGTTCATCCATATTATCATGTTTCTCAATTTCATTTCTTCCTACAGCAGCATAGTATTCCATCATAGTTATATACCACATTGTGTTTATCTATTCATCATTTGATGGACACTTGAGTTGTTTCCATCTTTTAGCAATTGTGAATGGCTATTCTATGATGTCTGAGATTGTAGTTTTCATTTGCATTTCCTTTAAATCTAGTGATATTGAATAGTTTTTCATGTGCTTTTTGGTCATTTCTATTTCCTCTTTGGAAAAAAATGTCTACTTAAGTCTTTTGCCTATTCTTTAATTGGATTGCTTGCTCTTTTATCATTGAGATATATGATCCCTTTATATATCATGGAAATCAAACCCTTATCAGATATATGGTTTCCAAACATTTTCTCCATTTTGAGTAGGTTGACATTTCACATTCTTGACAAAGTCCTTTGAAGTAGAAAATTTTAAGTTTGAGGAGGTCCCATTTATCCATTTTTTCTTTTGTTGCACATGTTTTGGTGTAAGTTTTAAGAAACCACCTACCACCAGGGATTAAATGTGTTTCCCTATATTTTCTTATAGGAGTTTTATATTTCTTGATTTTATATTTAGGTATTTGAGCCATTTTGAGTTAATTTTTGTATAAAGTGAGAGGTAAGGGTCCTTTTCTTTTCTTTTGGATATGGATATCCAGTCCTCCCAGCAACATTTGTTGAACAGACAGTCCTGTTCCAGCTGGGTAGGTTTGACAGCCTTGTCAAAAATCACTTGACCATAGATGTTAGGGTCTGTTTCTGAAACATCAGTCTGGTTCTGTTGGTCTATATGTCTATCTTTTTGCCATTACCATGCTGTTTTTAACACTGTAGCTAGGTAATGTGATTTAAAGTGTGGAAGTGAGAGTCCTCTAATTTTGTTCTTCCTTTTAAAGATGTTTTTGACTATTCAAGGCTCCTTACCCTTCCAAATACTTTTGATAATTGTGTTTTCCATTTCTGCAAAAAGAGCTGTTTAAATTTTGGGGGGGATTGCATTGAATCTGTATATTAATTTGGGTAGAATTGAAATATTAATATTTATTCTTTCCTTCCATAGACACTGAATGTTCTTCCATTTGGTTAGGGCTTCTTTGATTTCTTTTAGCAATGCATTGTAGTTTTAAAAATGCTAGTGTTTTATGTCCTTAGTCAGGTTTATTCCTTAATATTTGATTGTTTTTGTCACTATTATAAATGGAATTTTTCCCCAGACTTCCTCCTTAGATTGCTAATTACAAGTGTGCAGAAATACTGATTTTTGCATATTAATTTTGTATCCTGCTGAAATCATTTATTAGCTCTGGTAGCTTCTTATACATTTTTCATGTTTTTCTAGGTATAGTGTCATATCATCTGTGAATAGTGAACATTTTACTTATTCCTTTCCAATTGGGATGTGTTTTATTTCTTTATCTTGCCTGATTGCTGTAGCTATAACCTCTAGCATTATATTGAACAACAGTGGTAACAATGGACATCTTTGTCTTCTTCCTGACTTCATGATGAAAACTTTCAGACTTTCACCATTGAGTGTAATTTTAGCTGTGGCTTTTTCATAAATACCCATTATCATGCTGAGAATGTTTCCTTCTATTCCTATCTTTTGGAGTGTATTTTTTTTTTTATCAAGAAACAATGCTGGGTTTTGTCAAATGCTTTTTCTGTATCAATTGAAATGTTCAAGTAATTTTACTTTATTAATGTGGTGCATTATGCTGATGGATTTTCTTGTGTTGAACCTCCTTTTCATGCATGGAATAAAGCCCACTTGATCATGATCAACACTTTTTTTAATGTGCTGTTGGATTTGAATCACAAGTATTTTGTTGAGGACTTTTGCATCTATATTCATTAGGGAAATGAGTATGTAATTTTATTTTTTCATAGTGTCTTCATCTGTCAGGGATGACAATCAAGTCAGAGATGTGTCCAACAGTTTAACCCATACAGGCTGAAAATGTCTGCAGTTGCCCTGAGATGGTGAGAGTGCACTGTCCCTGCTCCTGCCCTGTAAGAGATGGGGATGGAGCCACAGATGTGTCCAATAATGTAGTTAATTTGGACCAAAAGTGCCTGAAGTTTCCCAGAGAGTCTTGTGCAGGCCCCACCAGATTCCTTCTTGCCATAGGTAGTACTGGAGGCCAGGCTTTGGCTGCAATCCAATGAAGGTGGAAAAAAGCCATTCCCTACCTTCACTGCCATTTTCAATCAGCCTGGCTTCCCCTCATGCTGGGGGCAGAGTTAAAATGGATGCTACTGACCTCTTTCTGACTTGAACATTTTCAAACTTCAGCTGTTTTTAGTATTGGACTTTGGCTAGCCAAATTTACTAATAAGTAGGTGAAATCAGTGCCCAACCATCTCTTCCTCTCCCATTTTTGGGAAAAGGAGCTTCCAACTCCAGCCCAGGAATAGTTCCCAAGGCAGCTTGCACCATCAGTGAGGGATGAGCACTGGCCTCCATGGCTTGGAGTGCTCTACTCTCAAATATTCAATTCAGATGGGCAGTCACCTCTTTCTGTTCTCCCAAGGATTTTGCAAGATGCTCTTCTGGTCTCCTGGGTCACCCAAACTGGTGATTTAGATACTTATGATTGATTACTAACTGCACTGAAGGATGAGCTGACTCTTAGAGAACCTTACTCTGCCACCATCTTGGCCCCTCTCTATCCCTGGGTTTTAATAAGTGATAGTCAATGATCACAATTAAAATTCAATATACTGCATAGATTTTAAATTCTATGAGAAGAAAATGATTGAATTTTTTGGAAAGTGTACAATCAAATCTATCTGGTCATCTAATTTTTAACCATATGTTACTTTCTCCTTTCTCATCCAAATCATGAGGAACTTTTAAAAATACATTCCTCTAACTACCTAGAATAAAAGGGAATCTTTAAAATCAAAACACAGTTTTAAAATCTATTGTTTGAGAACTGGGAGAAAAAGATGGCATCGACTTAGGAGGGTGACTGCGAGCGGCTCCC
>JAQZBX010044052.1:0-21473 GCA_029593785.1 Cabassous unicinctus
GCTCCCTTGGAGAATGTGGCAGAGTTCTCCAGGCTGGGAATTCAGATTCCCTCATTTATTGAGTGATTGTCTACCCTCTGTGACCATGCCCCATCCCTTGATCATTTGAACAATTTTATATATCTTTCATGTATATTCAGATGAACTTACTCCCATGAATCCCCCATCCCAGACACCCCCCACCAATGAACTTCTGCAGTCCCCATTGTAACCCTTCTGTGATCCAAACCTTCCCTGAACATGAAGTATTGGCTTCATTTTTGAAGAAGTTTTGTATCACAAGAGGGTTACAACTGTGGCAGGGTAGGATCACTGATGCGGTGTGTCAGGATGGTGGATACATGGAGGAGGCTCACCTGGGCATACATATAATGCATATAAACGTGTTCAAATGTTCATGGGGCATTGTCACGGTGGGTGGAGAGTCACACACTAACCGAAGGATATCAAATTCCCATCCTGAGGAGCTCTGTGACATTCTCTAAAGGATAAGCAAGAATCCCCTCAGTACAGGGGCAATGACTAGTGAAGGAGGATGGTCCATTCGCAAGCCCTTCATATTGATGACGGTGTGCATGAACCTTTATTCCTGAAATTGAAACTTAGCCTAGTATTATAGGGTGCTTAAGAGTTGCCTCCTGGGAACCTCCTTTTTGCTCAAATGTGGCCTCTATCTAAGCCAAACTCAGCATATAAATACATTACCTTCCCCCCAGTGTGGGACATGACTCCTGGTGATGAGCCTCCCTGGCACCGAGGGATTACTACCAAGCACCACCTAGCAGTACAACTGGAAAAAGAACTTGAGCAAAAGGGGGAAAAGGTAAAGACAAATGAGTTTATATGGCTAAGAGACTTCAAAGTGAGTTGGGCGGTCAATCCAGAGGTTACGCTTATGCACGTCTCAGCAGGATCTTTGCCAAAGTAGATACTGTTCATCAATTGCAATGAATGTACCTCACTAATGAAGGATGTTGTTGATGTGGGAAAATGTGGGAGGTGTGGGGAGCAGGGCAAATGGGAATCCCCTATATTTTTTATGTGACATTTGTATAATCTAAGTATCTTTAAAAAAATAAAATAAAATTTTATTTAAAAAAACACAAACATTAGAATCAACATGTCCATATCCACAAAATAACTTTCTGGGATTTTGATTGGAATTGTGTTGAATATATAGATCAATAAGGGAAGAACTGACATATTAAATTCCTACCCATGAACATGAAATATATCTCCATTTATTTAGATTTTCTTTGATTTTTTCACCAGAGTTTTTATAGTTTTTAAATATAAGTATTGGATCTATTTTGTTAGATTTATACCAAAGTGTTTCTTTTTTATGCTAATGTAAGTGGTGGTGTGTTTTAATTTCAAATTCTGATTGTTGATTGCTGGTATTTAGGAAAGAAATTGACTTTTGTATATTAACCTTGTGTCCTGCAATCTTGCTACAATAATTTCTTAGTTCCAGGAGACTTTTTGGTTGATTCTTCAGAATTTTTTACCTAATCATTTTCTGCACTCAACAAGAGTTTTATTTCTTCCTTCCCAATGTGTATATATTTTATTTTTATTTTTTCATGTATATTGCATTAGCTAGAACGTCCAATAAAATGTTGAATAGGAGTGGTGAGTGGGAACTTCCTTGTCTTGTTCCTGATCTTAGGGGAAAACATCTAGTTTCTCACCTTTAAGTATGATGTTGGACATAGGATTTTTGTAGATGTTCTTTGTCAAGTTGTGGAAGTTCTTCTTTATTCCTAGCTTGCTAAGAGATTTTATAATGAAAGGGTGTTGGAGTTTTTTCAAATGCTTTTTCTGCATCTATATGATCATATGATTTTTCCTCATTAGCCTGTTGATGTGGTAGATTATATTAGTGATTTTTGAATGTTGGATCAGCCTGGAATAGCTGAGATAAATTCAATTTACTCATGATGTATACTTTTTTACATATATTGTCAAGTTTAATTTGCTAATATTTTGGTGAAGAGTTTTGCATCTATACCATGAGAGATATTGGTCTGAAATCATTGTCTGGTTTTGGTCTTAATATAATGCTGGACTCATAAATGAGTTAGGAAGTGTTCCCTCTGTTTCTATTTTCTGGAAGAGATTGTAGAGAATTAGTATCATTTCTTCATTAAATCTTTGATAGAATTCACCATTGATACCATATGGGCCTGGTGTTTTCTGCTTTGAAAAGTTATTGTTGGTTCAATTTCTTTAATAGATATAGGCCTATACAAATTATCTATTTCTCCTTTTGTAAATTTTGGAATACTGTGGGTTTCAAGGAATTTGTCTGTTTCTTCAAAGTTATTAAATTTGTGGGCATAGAATTGTTGTTCATAATATTCCTTTATTATTTTTAATGTCCATGAGAATCAATAGCAATGGTTCCTCTTTCATTTATGTTATTAGTAATTTGTGTCTTCTCTCTTCTTTGGTTGGTTAGCCTGGCTGGAGGTTCATCAATTTTAATGATCTTTTCAAAGAATCAGCATTTGATTTCATTGATTTTCTCTATTGTTTCCTGTTTTCAATTACATTAATTTCTGCTTTAATTTTCATTCTTTCTTTTTTTCTGCTTACTTTGGATTTACTTTTCCCTTTTTTTTTTTCTAGTTTACTAAGTTGAAAACTTAGATTGTTGATTTGAGATATTTCTTCTTATATATATATATTCAATGCTATTTTTTTTCTTATTTTTGGGTCAAGAGAAACAACTTCCAAGCTCTTTACATGCTGGATCAGAAACCCTTGATAGTTGTTTTTATGTATTGATGGTTCAGAAATCTTTTCTACAGAGCAGCTTTTTGTGCTTACATTTAATACCTACTTTTTCCATCACCATCATAACCTTCTGGGGCAAATGAGGAACTACTATGTAAATTGACATTGACTTGCAGGTTTCTTCTGTACATTTCTGTGGCTTCTGTAGAAATGCCTTTGTTAGATCTGGATAGTGCCCCCCCCCACCCCAGCCATGTGATGTTTTGAACAGATGGTACAGAGCTCCCTGTTTACATTTTAACCAGAGAACCTTTGCTTTTTCTAGTTTTATAAGGTGGAAATCCACAGCTACAGGGGCATTCTTAGGGTGGGTTGCAAGGGAGTTCTGACTTCGGTGAAGACAATAAGAGGGTCCATTGTCTGAAAAGGATTTAGAGATAATAATTAAAAACAAAAAAAAAATGTTGTGCTTTTAATTGTTACCATGTTCCAGCAATACTAAACAATGTCAGTGAAAAAATAATTCTTCCCCAAAAGCATTTGTTGATCTGAGACCAAAATAATTGTTGCTTTTACTCTTGAGTTTTAATAACATATATGTAATCTTCAGAGTGGCACATTTTTATTACTTATACTTTAGTAAACATTTTATTCTACATGGAAGTTAATTTGGAGAACTTCCAGCTTCCAACACAAGAAGACTTAGTTACATGACTTTGTTTCTAGAGTAAGTTCCTAATGGTTCTGAACCATTTTGAGCTCACTTGGGTACAATTTGTGTCTCCAAACCCTGTGGTATTGCAGATTCCTGCAATTAAATAGTAGATTTGGAAGAAACAATGTTAGTATAGTGATTGTAAGATGAACAAACAGACCTTCAATTACAACAACAGCAGCAGTATTGTTCTTGTGTGTGAGCACTTGGAGATATATTTGTATTTAAAATTTAAAATAGTGGAACAGTGGAAACTGCGAGGTGTACTATTTGATGAGTACAAATTTTCGTTCATAAATGTACTATTTTAATGAATTTTAATAACTTCTGTAAAATTGAAATTTATTCTTTGCTTTTAGATTGTCTGTTTTAAAACTAAAGAACAGAAAGAAAATAATGATTACTATTGACTGTCAAATAATTCTTAAGGAAAATAATTTGATTATTTAGAGGAGGAATCCACTCCAGATGTCTTAAGAGCCTTTCCAAGACTTAATGATATTTATACTCAAACAATCTATATTAGTTATCTATTGCTGCATAACAAATTGTCATAAAACTCAGTGATTTAAAATAACATTTATTATCTCACAGTTTCTGTGTGCTAGAAATCGAGATATAGCTTAGTTATGTGGTTCTGGTTCAGGTCTCATGAAGTCAAATTGTGGCTGGGCCTGTGATTTCATCTGAAGGCTAGACTGGAGAAGAATCTGCTTTAAACTTACTCTAGTGGCTTGGGGCAGGGTTTAAAATAGGAGTAGATTATGCTTTATTGGAACACAGTCTTACTCATTAGTTTAAATCTTGTCTATGACTAATTCTGTGCTACCACAGCAGAGTTGAGTTGTTGCAACAGAAACTGTATGGCTTGCAAAGCCTAAAATATTTACTATCTGGCCTTTTACAGAAAAAAATTGCTGGCCCCTTCCTTAGAAGACATACTTCCAAGCTCACTCATATGTCTGTTGGCAGACCTCAAGGGATCTGATTCCAAGCTCACCCACATGGGCCACTTACTAAGGTCATCATCTCTTCCAGATACAGGTCTTTCAATGTTGAAGCAGTAATGTTCCAGAAAAATGGGACAGTAGATTACCCTAGCAAGAAATGGCTGCTGGCTTTTCTTAGAGTGAACAATCCAAGGAAGAATGCCCAAGACAAAAACCACAGTTTTTTTAATAACCTAATCATGGAATTGAATTCCCACCACTTCTGCCGTATTCTATTAGTTAGAAGAGGTAATAATTCCTGCCCACATTCAAAGGGAGGAAATTACATAAGGGTGTGAATACCAGGAGGCAGGGATCATTGGCAGACAACTTAGAGGCTGCCGATCATACCATCTTTCTATCACTACAACAATAAAGGAGAAAATATATTTGCACAGAGCATGGGCCAACATTCTCTGGTGCTATACTGCATATATATATGCCCACCAACACATGAAGGGATTTAACAAATTTGAAACATATAAATTATGTTTTGTGTGGCAAGGGAATGAGATCATGACAAAATAAATGAGATTTAATCTCTACTCTGATAATCACTGTTAAACTGCTCATATCACTAATACAGTAACATGGTTTATGGCACACTTTTCTCAAAGTACTTCAAGCAGAATGCACAATTCACGTTTCCCTATGGATTCAGCATATGCTTGGCAATTAGTGTGTATCAAACACTAAACGTCATCACCTATATTTAAGAAATGTATAGCCTTCCATGTTTAAAATAATAGATTATTCTATAAAAGATCCTCTCATTGGTAGATTTCCCTCTCCCCTTCCCCTTTTTCCATTACTACTCTTAATCCTAGAAAAGAGATCATTAGCTGAATGATTAGTTAATAAGCATCTACATTCTAATTATGATATTCGCTTAATGTGGATAATTTTTCCATTCATTCTTTTCTTTTAGGAACATCTGCTTGAAAACATCTTTATTTTTAAGAGATCATTTGTTCCTATAGTTCATTTACCTCTTGAAGCTCCAGTCTTGAGCTCTGATATCGCCATTAGTTGCTATGGAAATGATTATGCTGCTACAAACAGAGCATTATGACTTCACTCAGGGGTAAGAAGCAGCAGGAAGCCCACTATTTAAAATGATTATGTTAACTTTCTAACTGACTTTAAAATGAGTGGGAGGGATCTGATTCAAGGGAAAAAAAAGAGTCATGGTTTGTTTCTCCAACTGTGCTTTGTTTCCAAAACTGTCTTTACCCGATTTAGAAGAAATACCATTCAACCTGTGACTTTTCTGAGGAGTCATCAAGTTCACCAAACTTTCAGGAACCTTTTATTCAACTTATCTAATCTTTGCTCATGTCTATATGCAGTGGGTGATGGAATTGTGAATGAGCTGGTATTGCCATTTCGGTCTCCTTAATGATAAATACCAATCTCCATAGTCATTCCAATCACAGGGCAATCCCCAAAGATCATTAAGAGGCCAAAATAAATGGAATGAGAGTGCAGCATTTCGTTTGTTTCATAAGTATACACAGCCTCCATCTAAAATAAATATCATAGCACTGAGCAATTCATATTAATTTGAATTCTGCTGCATAAAACATGATCGGAGAGCCAGCTTCCAGAATGGCAATGTTATTTATTGCAGAGAGAAAATGCCATATGGAGAGGGAGCCCCGGAACCTGGATACTGAGTTTGGCTACTTCTCGGCCATCAGCCTGTAACCTTGGATAAGTCACTGAACCTCCCAGGGCCTCCACTTCATGGGAACAGGGCTGATAATGGGAAAACCGCTACTACAATTGCTGCCCAGGGATCTTTTAAGAATTAATGAGATAGTGTCTACAGAGCATTTTGAAGCCCTTAGATAAAATGAGAAAGATAACTAAGAAATATTTTTAAGATATTTTACATCAGGATTAGATTCTAATTTGGATTTTTTTTAAAGGTTGCCTGCCCAAGGCTGATTTATTTTTCAGAAATCCAAAGGTCACAGAAAGTAATCAAGCTGGGTTGATTTTAAAATAATCCAATTCTCTTTAGCAATTGTGAGGTTGATTCTGGCAAACCAAACTAATTTCTGTTTACAGTGAGGAAATCTGAAGGAAATTGTGTTAGAAAAGAATGGTCATATTGTAATTTCTTTCCCAGCAAAATATTATCCCTAAATTCAGTTTTGGTTCAAAGGTGTCTATGTTGAGTGTTTACACTTCCAAAATTCAGCCTGTAATTTTCAGCTTCCATATTATAACTTCATTGTGAAGAGCTGCTTTTGAGTTTATACAGAACTCATCTTTATACATCTGGGAAATAAAGAATAAAATTTTTTTAACATGCATAAACTGTTTAAATAGTAAAATCCAAATAATAATAACATATTACCCACTTCACATGACAGTGGCTGGTTTTCTAGCAACCCATATCTTCTAAAAGCACCTTATTTAAACAATGATTATATATTAGGAGCAAATGAACAGCCATTTAAAAATCATGATTCTCTGATTAGTTGATAAAATATGCTAATCATATATTGCTGGATGAAAAAAAAAACAGTTTACAATCATCATATACAGTATAATCTGTATATGTTTTGAGTATTCAAAAAAATTCTTTAAGTTTATAAATAGAAATATTTACACTGGTTATCTGTATAGTGGAAATACAGGCATTTTTTACTTAACCTTTAGTAACTCTGTAAGTGTTCAGAAATTTCATAAAATGAACAGTTATTAGTTCTCTAATTAGAAAAATAGGTAACTTTTTTGCAAAAATTAAAATAATTTTTATAGACGGAGATATTACCTTTCTTTTCTCAGATTTTGTGGAACTCAATTGAGATAATGTATGTAAAATTTCCTTGGAAACTGTAAATTGCCTTGCAAATATGTATTGCTGGTGATATTATATTCCAAATTTCCAGCCCTTTCAAAAGTTAAGACTATTTCTATGTCCATTCCAGGAATAACCTTACATCGCAGCTGTGTACAAATATTTTTTTTCATTGGAAACCAACCCACGATCACTTTTACATAAGTTAGAAAAAAGCACAACACATTTCCTTCACACCTCAAATATCACAGATGGAAAATTGTCACTTTGCCTCACTATTTGCTATGCTAAAATGATTTTTAAAACGTAACGTGGCAAATGGCCTATCTCATCCTTAAGAAAATTCAGGATTTTAACTATTTCTATTTGAAAGTGACTATATGTGAATGAATTAATTTTTGCCCTATAATAACCATTTCTCAATGAATTACATGTACAAATGTCAATGAAAGGTCATTGACATTTAAGAGGAGGATGCAGTGTAATCCATCTGTATAGTGCTTGTTCCAAAACAAAGCAATCTGCATCATTCTCAATGGAGAACCAACTCACTTTTGATCCTGAATAGTTCAAACTGATAATCTAATAGCTGGAAATGATATGACAATTGCTAACATTTCATTTTCTTGTATGTAAACCTAAGAAATAAAATAAACCAGGTTAAACAGGTAAACATTTTTATATTTTAGGATGATTTGAGGACTATTTTTAAATGACTGTTATCAATTTAATCAATAATTCATCAGTATAATAAGGCCTACAGGACATCAATATCTAACTACCAACAAAAGCTCAAGATAACTTTTAAAAGAATAACTCTATGTCAAATATTGGAATTTCTGAAATTTATCTCAGTAATACTGGATTCAACCTCTTTAGGAGATTTGGATATTTATTTCAATATTATAAGTAAATGTTACATTAGTTGGTTAACAAAGATTCATGAAGATTATTCTTAAGAAATAATGAGCTAGCTAAAGTTATTTTCTATCCACTAATTTTTATTGTGTTCTGGGTGTCCTACTACAGGTATACCTTGGAGATATTCTGTGTTTGGTTCCAGACCACCTCAATAAAGTGAATATTGCAATAAAGCAAGTCACATGAATTTTTTGGTTTCTCAGTGCATATAGAAGTTATGTTTACACTCTACTGTAGTCTGTTAAGTCTGTAAGAGCATTAAGTCTAAAGAAATAATGTATATACCTTAATTAAAAATACTTTATTGCTAAATAATGCTAATTATCATCTGAGCTTTCAGGGGTCAGTCTTTTTGCTGGTGGATGGTATTGCCTCATAATTGATGGCTGTTGAATGATCAGGGTGGTGGTTGCTGGAGGCTGGCTGTGGCAATTTCTTAAAAATAAGACAACACAGTTTGCCATATCGATAGACTCTTCATTTCATGAAACATTTCTCTTTAGCATGTGATGCTGTTTGATTGCTTTTTACCCACAGTAGAACTTTCAAAATCCAATTCAGACCTCTCAAACCCTGCCACTGCTTTATCAACTAAATTTATGCAATATTTTAAATCCTCTGTTGTCATTTCAACAGGTTCATAACATGTTTACCAGGAGTTGATTCCATCTCAAGAAATTACTTTCTTTGCTCATCCATAAGAAGGAATTCCTCATCCTTCAAGTATTATCACAGATTGCAGCAATTTAGTCACATCTTCAGGTTCCACTTCTAATTCTAGTTTTCTTGCTATTTCCACCACATCTGCAATTATTTCCTCCAGTGAAGTCTTGAACCCTGCAAAGTCATCCATGAGGGCTGGACTCAATGCCTTCCAAAGTCCTGTTAATGTTGATATTTTGACCTCCTCCCATGAATCACGAATGTCCTTAAATGGCACCAAAAATGGTGAATCTTTTCCAAAAGGTTTTCAATTTACTTTGCCTAGATACAACAGAGGAATCACTATTTATGGCAGCTATAATCTTATGAAATGTATTTCTTAAATAATAAGACTTGAAAGTCAAAATTATTCTTTGATCCATGGGCTGCAGAAAGGATGTTGTGTTAGTAGGCATGAAATCAACATTAATCTTGTACATCTTTATCAGAGCTCTTGGGTGACCAGGTGCATGAGCTGTAATAGTTTGAAAGAAATCTTTTTTTCTAAGCAGTTGGTCTTAACAGTGGGCTTAAAATATTCAATAAAACATGTTGTAAGCAGATGTGCTGTCCTCCAGGCTTTGTTGCTCCATTTATTGTCTTAGTTTACCAAAGGACTGCCAATGAAAAGTACCAGAAATGTGTTGGCTTTTATAAAGGGATTTATTTGAGGTAAAAGCTTACAGTCCCAAGGCCGTGAAATGTTCAAAACAAAACATCAGCAGAGATGGCTTCTCAGGATCCTGTTACATGGCAAACCAAGATGGCCACTAATCTCTGCTGAGGTCTCTTCCTTCCCCTCCAGAATCTACCATCTCCCAGACCTCAGCTGTGGGCAAAAAGGCATAGGGCTTGTCTCTTACAGGCTTCCTCTCTCTGTCTTGGCTCTTCTGCATTCTTCCTGAGTTCATCTGTGAGCTATCAGGCATATGGCTCATCTCCTCTTGAGTTGCTTTTTGGGCCCAGCTGCTTGAAGGCCTCTTTCCGTGCCTCTGTGCTCTGCTGGTTCCAGACTCTGGAACTTCGCTCAACCTCTCAGGGTTTCTGTTTTCCTGCAGTCTTCTCTTTCACATGGCAGGATCAATATAATATGGCAACTTCTTTTTGCTCTGTGTCTCCATTTTTATCAGACTCAGCAAGAGGGTAGAGACCCAAGCTGGCTCATGCCTCACTGATGTAGTCCAATCAAAAGGCCCCACACTCACAGGAATGGATTAGTTAAAAAACATAATCTTTTTTCTTTTGGGGATTCATAAAAGAACTTCAAATTGTCATAATTCTTATGGGCCCTAGGATTTTCAGAATGGTAAATAAGCACTGGCTTCAACTTAAGTCAATGATTGCATTAGTCCATAACAAGAGATTTGGGCTGTTCTTTGGACCTTTGAAGCCAGACAAGGATTTCCCCCCTCTAGTTATGAAAGTCCTAGTTGCATCTTCTTCCAATATAAGGCTGTTTTGTCTAAATTAAAGATCTGTTGTTTACTATAGCCATCTTCATCAATTATCAACAAAGATCTTCTGGATAACTTGCTGCACCTTCTGCATCAGCACTTGCTGCTTTATCTTATACTTTTGTTATGGAGATGGCTTCTTTCCTTAAACCTCATGAACCAACCTCTGCTAGCTTTAAACGTTTCTTCTTCAGGTTCCTCACCTCTCTCTGTCTTCATAGAATTGAAGAGCATTAGGGCCTTGACCTGGATTAAGCTTTGTCTTAAGGGAATATTATGGCTTGTTTGATCTACCCAGGCCACTAAAACTTTATCTATATCAGCAAGAAGGTTGCTTTACTTTCTTATCATCTGTGTATTCACTGGAGAAACGCTTTCAATTTCCTTCAAGAAATTTTTCCTTTGCATTCATAAGTTGGCTGTTTGGTGCAAGACGCCTAGCTTTCAGCCTAGATCAGCTTTCAACATGCCTTCCTCACTTAATCATTTCTAGCCTTTGATTTAAAGTGAGACATGGGACTCTTCCTTTCACTTGAGTGCTTGGAGGCCATTGTAGGGTTATTAATTGGCCTAATTACAAGATTGTTGTGCCTCAAGGAATAGAGAGGCCCAAGGAGAGGGAGAGATGTGGGGGAACGGCCAGTCGGTAGAGCCATCAGAACACACACAACATTGATCAATTAAGTTCAATTAAGTCCTATATGGGTGCAGTTTGTGGCGCTCCAAAATGATTACAATAGTAATATCAAAGATCACTGATCACAGATCATCGTAAGAGATATAATAATAATGAAAAAGTTTGAAATATTGTGAGAATTACCAAAATGGGACACAGAGACATGAACTGAGCACATGATAGACTTGCCTGACACAGGGTTGCCACAAACATTCAGTTTGTAAAAAACAAAACATAACAAAACAAACGCAGTATCTGTGACGCACAATAAAGCAAAGCACAATAAAATGAGGTATGTCTGTATTGTCAGTCAACTCTATTGCTAGATATGTTCACCCATCCATATTCTTTCAATGGTAGTTTATGCTACCCTTAAAAAAAGGGAAGTTGCAAAGTTATCATGCTTGAGACTCTGGGCCCACAGACTTGAGATTTCCAGAATGCGTCAAGTAGCATAGAGGTATTGGTAGGTCCATAAGCATCAGCAATGGAATCTTGCATCCAACCACCAAAACCACTATCACTATAAGCAGTTTTTTTTCAAAGTAAAATTAGATAATTTATTTTTGTAAACTATAAATAAGAGAAAATCATTAAATATGAAGACAAAAATAAAATTAAGGAAATATTAAATATGTAATTTCTCTGGAATAAACAGTTACTTATTACTCATTAAAACCAATCCTTAGTCATTAAAGATAGATACCATGATGTTCTGGAATTCCATGCTTCAAAGTAGTTGATGATTTACAGTGTAGCTTCTTCTTGCTCATCTAGGGATAAGCTGATTATAGACAGCTATAAGATAATAGAAACTCAACCTAAAATTCTAGTCGACAAAATAGATAACAGATATGATTGTCTTTTTTCCTTCTTCCTTTCTGCTCAAACTGTCCTGTGGAGAGAAACACCCAAAGTCTTGATGGACACTGATCATGTCCTAATTTGCACCTCTAATTCTGACTCTCCCTGGGGCTCCTGACATGTTTCTAAATGGTCAGCTGTGATTCATCACCTTGATGACACACAGACACCTCTCAAGTGAAATGACTGAAAACAAACTCATGATAATCCTCTATCAAACTTCAAACCTCTACCTATTCCGATATTGTAAGTCAGAAGTTTAGGTGTCACTATAAATGTCTCAATTTTTTCAACCTCCAACATCCTCATCAGTAAATGATGACAATTAATAGTTTCCACTTTATAGAGGGTTGTGAGGCTTAAATGTGATAATGGATGCAAAGAGCTTAACATAGGGCCTGACATAAGGTTAGCTCTTAATAAGTATTAGTTGTTGGAAGTAAGTGTGATGGAGGAGGTGGCTGGGTGATCTAGATCTCTCTATTTTTCCCCAATAGTCTTTTTGATTATTTGTTTATTCTCTGTAGGCAGAGTGTGATCCCACATATTTAAGAATCCTATTCTCTTTAGTTTTATTTCTGGCATACAGTAATTGCTGTTTGATGAATGGCTGGATTAATGGAAATTGCATTACTTATATTTTATATTGTATAACCATTTACATCTGATATAAAGCCTTTTTGCGTGTCTTCTCTTTAGTGTGACCTTCACAACCATCTTATGAGGCAAATAAGCCAGATATTACTACCTTCATCATTCAAGGAAAGAGAAGGAGAGGTTAAGTGACTTGTCTAAGTTAACATTATAAATAAATGACAGATGTTAGGAATGATTTTCTGACTCTGAGTATATCATATTTTTCTTGTTGTATTAGGAGCACAACCATCTTCCTGTCAATGATACATTCATTTAATTCCAACTGAATCTGTGAATAAGGGCATGAAGGAATGAGCTGGAAAAAGAGCCAGTGTAGTTTCAGGAAGATACATTTAGCAATTTCCTTAATCATTATTTTATTTAGGCCAAACTGGTCTGTGATCTTCCATAAAAACTGTCTTGCCATGAAAACCACCCTCAATACAAACTGAAAAGACTAGCCAATATCTTCTAAGCTAACGACCGATTTCCTTCAGAGCCAATATAAATTCTCTTAAGACCCAAGAGCATGACATGAAAATTTTCACATTTAGATACATATCTCTTAAGGAAATTAAAAGTCAGAGTTTGGGGTAGATCAGTAAACTGAGCCATCTGCATCTGATTTTGCAATGTGAGCATGATCTCAGGGTCAGGTGAATCTAGTTTGGTTCCCTGTGATGGGAAATGATTTGGCCTAAGGGAATGTGAGCTGAAACGGGTTCGTCTGAAGCCCAGTGTACTTTCACGAGGCACACCATGTATAGAGAGGCAAGTAACTTGAATCTTTTCACATACCAGGGAGTTTCAGGTATCTCCGTGTTCTGACACATGCTCATGTTTCACTTTGGGTATTCAGGGAGGGTCAGAGAAGAACAGATAGTTCAACTCTTCCAAAGAGTATGTAACAACATTCTTGGCAAGTCCTCCACGGATGTTTGTACCCAAAATAAAGGGATTTATGCAGTCATCCTATGCTTGGGAATGCAATAGAAAATAAATGTGTTAAAAGCACACAGGGAAGCAGACTGTAGAGTGCAAGTTGGAAGACAAAAGCCTCCAGGACAAAGGCACTTACAGTGGGGTGGATAAAATAAGAACTGTAGACAACTTATAAACTGTAGATAATGGCAATGGGACAACAACAAAAGCAATGCAACTGGGAGATCTGATGTGGAAAAATAGCTTTCTTCCTTTATGGGTAAAGTTTGAAGGAAAATTAGCACGAACCATTCTAACAAAATGGTAGGACCCTGTGAGAACAGGTCCAATTCCATCCACTCTCTTTTGAATGATTTTCTTGTTGCAAGCACAAAGAAAAGATGAATGTTGAAGCTTTGGGGAATTTTCATTAATATGACAGACTGGATGCACTTAGTATCCAATGATCTTATTTTTGGACAATTTTGTATGAGACATGCACGCATGTTGTCAGGTTACTATTTTAACATTGGAAAAGAATTTCCACTTACTTGTAAATGTCAGGCATATTGAAGAATTAGATAGAGACTCCTATCTGGTTCTCATGTGAATTTTCTTTCCCCACCCTGCTCCCTATATATACACATTAGAGCAGGTAGTAGATTGAATTTTGTATCCCAAGAAAGGACATGTTGTTAATCTTAATTCCCATTCCTGTGGGTGTGAAACCATTTATAAATAGTATATTTGAATATGTTAAGGTGAGTCAGAGAGTGGACTCATTTGTGAATAGGTTCTTCCAAGATACTATTTAGGTATGGCCCAACTGAATCAGGGTAGGCCATAATCCATATTATTGGAAGCTTTATAGTGAAAAATCCAAAGGGAGAAGAGCAAGAAGCCAGAATTCAGAAAAAAAAAAAAAACAGGAAGAACAGACACAAGTGAGTGATTGCCATGTGCAGGGAGTAGAGATACAAGCCAAGGAATCTCAAGGATTATGCCAAGCCTGTACCAGGATGCTACAGATTTGGGGAGAAAGCATGGCCTTGCTGTTGTCTTGACTCTGGACTTCTAGCTTTCCAAATCATAAGCCAATGAAATCTCTTGTTAGGCCACCTCATTGTGTGGTATTTGTCATAGCAGATTGGCAAAACTAAAATAATTAGAGCAAATTCTTTTATTCCCTTTTAGGAGATAGGGAGGTGATAACTAGAGGGTGTGTCCAGTGATACAGGAATATGGAAAAATTTGATCACCACTGTTGCATTTTCACTTCTGATTCTGAAGTTCAGATTTTTGGGGTCTGAAGGTAAATTAGAATAGGCCACTCAAAGATGATTGGAGCCGATTCCCCATGTATTGCTAATGAGAATTTTGAATGGCTTTATTGCTTTCTGATGTTCACAGGAGATTGTAAATACTTCTTCACTTCCCTAGTACTGTTTAGGAGCCCCCTAGATTTTGCCTGTCAAAAGACACAAATAACTAAAATTAGAAATGAAAAGGGGGTATTGCTATTGACACCACAGAAATAAAAAAGGACTGTAAGAGGATACTATGAACAACTGTATCCAATAAAGTAGATAACCTAGATGAAATGGAAAAATTCTTAGAAACAAAATACCTACACTGACTCAAGAATAAATAGAACATCTCAACAAACAAATAACTAGTAAAGAAATTGAATCAGTTGGCAAAAACCTTTCAAGAAAGAAAAGCCCAGATGGTTTCACAGGAGAATTTTAACAAACATTCCAAGAAAAATTAATATCAATCCTGTTCAAATTCTTCCAAAACATTGAAGAGGGGAGAATACTCCTTAATTCATCCTACAAGGCCTACATCATTCTCAAAAACACAATAAAGTAACCATAAGAAAGAAAACAGATAAAGGTACCATAAGAAAAGAAAATCATAGACTGATATCTTTGAGGAATATAGAAGCGAAACTCCTCAACAAAATACTAGCAAACCAAAGTGAATATCATATTAAAAGAATTATACTCCATGATTGAAAGCGGGAATTATCCATGATATGCAAAGGTGATTATAAGAAAATCAATTAATGTAATATACCACATAAATAGAATGAAGAAGAAAAACCATATGATCATCACAAATGATGCAGAAAAGGCATTTAACAAAATCTAGCACTCCTTCTTGACTAAAACACTTAGAAAAGTAGGAATAGAAGGAAACTTCCTCAAAATGATAAAGGACATATATGAAAAACTCACATTTAACATTATACTTAATGGTGAAAGACTGAAAGCTTTCCCTCTAAGATCAGGAACAAGACAAGGATGCTCACTGTCACCACTGCTATTCGACCTTGTACTGGAAGGCCTAGCCTGAGCAATTAGGCATAAGAAAAGAAGTAAAAGGCACCCAAATTGGAAAGGAAGAAGTAAAACTTTCCCTATTTGCAATGGCATGAACCTATATACAGAAAATCCTCAAAACCCCACAACAAAGTTTTTACAGCTAATAAATGAATTCAGCAAGGTGGCGGGGTACAAAATCAACACCTCCAAATGTATGTTTTATTTATATGCTAGTAATGAACAATCAGAAAAAGAAATCAAGAAAAAATTCCATTTATAATAGCAACTTAAAAAATCAAATATCTAGGAATAAATCTAACCAAGGATGTAAGGGAATTATATACAGAAAACTACAAAACATTATTAAAAGAAATCAAAGAATTCTAAATAATTCTAAATAATTCTAAATAAAAGGATGGGCATTCCATGTTCATGGATCAGAAGACTAAATATTGTTTAGATAGCAATTCTATCTGAGTGATTTACAGATTCAATGCAATCCCAAACAAAAGTCCAACATTCTTCTTTGAAGAAATGGAAAAACCAATGTTCAAATTAATATAGAAGGGCAAGGGGCCCTGAATAGCCAAAACTGTCTTGAAAAAGAAGAACAAAGTTGGAGGACTCATACTTTCCAATAATAAAACTTAGTAATAAAGTACAGTAATCAAAACAGCATGGTACTGGTATAAGAATAGGCATATACATCAATAGAATTGAACTGGGAGTTCAGAAATCAGCCCTCACATTTATGGCCAACTAATTTTTCACAAGGCGGAAAGACCACTTAATGGGAAAAGAAAAGTCTTTTCAACAAATGGTGCTGGGAAACTGGATTTCCATTTGCAAATGAATGAAGGTGGGCCCCTACCTCACACCATATACAAAAATCAGCTAAAAATGGAAAAAAGATATAAATATAAGAGCCATAACTATAAAACTCCTAGAAGAAAACATAAGAAAGCATCTTCAGAACCTTGTTTTAGGCAATAGTTTCTTAGACTTTACCTTCAAAATACAAGCAATAAAAGAAAAAAATAGGTAAATGGGACTTCATCAAAATTAAAAACATTTGTCCATCAAAGGACTCTATCATGAAAGTAAAATGACAACCTACACAATGGGAGAAAATATTTGGAAACCATATATACAAAAAGGGTATACTATTCAGAATATCTAAAGAAATTTTTCAACTCAACAAGAAAAAGACAAGCAACCTCATTTTTAAAATGGGCAAAAACTTGAACTGATGTTTCTCCAAAGAACATATACAAATGGGCAGGGCAAAAAGAACATGAAAAGAAGCTCAACATCATTAGCCATTAGGGAAATGCAACTCAAAACCATAATGACATAGCATTCCATATCTACTAGAATGGCTACTATTAAAAAGTGGAAAATTACAAGTATTGGAGTAGATGTGGAGAAATGTGAACACTCATTCATTGCTGGAGGGAATGTAAACTGTTACAGCTGCGATGGAAGACATTTTGGAAGTTCCTCAGAAAATTAAGTATAGAATTACCATATGACCTGGCAATCCCACTTCTAGGTATATACCCAACAGAAAGCAGGTACTAGAACAGATATTTGCACACTGATGTTCATAGCACCATTATTCATAATTACCAAAAGATGGAAGCAACTCAAGTGTTCATCAACGAATGAATGGATGAACAAAATATGGTATATACATACAGTGGAACATTATTCAGCCATAAAAAGGCATGAAGTTCTGATACATGTGACAACATGGATATACCTTGTAGCCATCATATTGAGTGAAATAAGCTAGATATAAAAGGATAAATATTGTATGATCCCCACAGATATGAAACATATAGAATAAGCAATCTCACAGAGTCAGAATCTAGAATATAGGTTACCAGAGGGATGGAGTGTGGTAGGGAAGAGGGATTTAAGGCTTAAAATGTAGAGTTTCTTTGTGAAATGATAGAAAAGTTTTAGAAATGGAAGCTGTTGATGGCAGCACAACATTGTGAACCTAATTAACAGCACTGAATTATATATTTGAAAATTAAAAGGATATTTTAGGTTTTATAAATGTTATCAGAATAGAACTAAAAATTTAAAAATCCATGGAACTACACAACATGGTGAACCCTACCTTAAACCATGGACTATAGTAAATGGTAAAATTATAAAAATGTGCTTTTTCAATTATAGCCAATGTACCACACCAATGCAGGATGTTAGTAATAGGGTGGTATATGGGAATTCCGCCCACCCCCCAAATAAAAAGCAGCCTGAGGATCTGTGGTCTTTTTTTCTGTCTACCATATGATGTAGTATAAGAAGAGGAACCAGTCAGCTCAGAAAAGAGGGACCCTAGAGACTGCACAGTACCTTGCCATACAAGTATTAAATATTTTGACCTTCATAACTGCAATTCAATTGGAAAGGACATAGGTCTGTATTCATCAGATTTTAATGGTAAGTTGATAACAAACCCCAAATCTCTGTGTCTTATAATAACAAAGGTTTATTTCTCACTCACATTATATGTTCTTCATGGGTCAGCTGTGGCTCTTCTGGGTTCTTAAAGTTGTGTTTTCTTTGTTCTGTGATACAAGCTGAAAGAGCAGCTTCTACCTGGTTATACTAATCTCATGGCAGAGAGAAAAGAGTAAGAAATCTGGCAGAAAGATTCTGCTCTCCTCTGGCTGATAGCAACTTCTGCTCAGATTTCCCTGGCTAGAACAAGTCAGATGGGGCTCTATGTCTAATGTCAATGAGGTAGGGAAGTATACCCCTTCCACTAGAAAGATCTATTTGTTACATGGCCATGAGCAGGACATAAAATACTCATAGGATCAGGATGTGAATAGTTAAAAATAACAATAAAACCTCCTGTATCCTCAGGAAAACAGCAATTATTCCACATCTTCTAATTAATCCTAATCTACAAACAGAAGCAATAGGACATTGTTAACACTGTACCTTCAAATGATATCACAATCATTTATTAAATATTTACCTTCAAATGATATCACAATCATTTATTAAGTATTATTAAGGTATTTAGGAATGAAAACTTAAGGTACTTCATAAAAGTAAGCCAAAAGCATCATCTGGAAAGAAGTTTAGGACAAGAAATTAAAGGCCATCTGTAGCTTCGCTTGCCTAAATCCCCCTCCAATCCTACTCGAGTCCTTGTTCATGCTTCTTGCCCGGCCCTGTGTTCCAGAAAGCTAACCTCTCCAGAATACATCCATAAGTTTCTTTTGTCCTTTGCCTTACTGTCATGTTTGAGCTATAGAAGGCTCTGGCAAAAGGTCAGGAAGAGAGAATGCCCATGGGTTTTATTCCCTCCCCATCCTGACTAAATAAGAGGAAGAGAAAAATCTGAGGCTCCAGAAAACACTCTGGTCATCCAGAAAATGCAGACAAATCAAGATTTCTTCAGTACCCAACCAGGATGAATGAACAATCATCACTTGTTTAAATGATGGTTCAGATAGCTTTTGTTGCTAACAAACTATCCCTAAACTTAGTGATTTAAAACAACAGTAATTTACTTTATTTAGATAACGATGATTCTGTGGTTGACGGAGCAGTTTTCCCCATGTGAGCTGGCTTGCCTCTCCTAGCTGGGCTCACCCTGCATATGTAGTCAGCTGGTGGGTCACCGGGCAGCTCTCAAGGGTGGTCTCTCTCATGTATCTAGTGGTTGGTCAGGGTGACAGAGCCAAGAGAACCACCTAGCTCTCAGCATTCTGCAGGAGAGCCTGAGTTTGTTTACACTGTGTTTTTCATCAAGTTTCAAAACCATTGGGAGAGTTAGCTGTGAGTCCCCTTGAAACCTAGGCTCAGAACTCATACAACAGCTTCTACCACATGGTATTGGTCAAAGCAAGTCACCAGATGAGGGAGTTTGAAGCTGTATGTATGCCCGGAAAAATGTATTCTTAAATCTAGTCCATTCCTGGATTAGATGTGAACTCATTGTAGTAGGACTTTTGGATGAAGTTACTTCAGTTAAGAATGTGTGGCCCACCTCAATCAGGATGGTCCTTAATCCTAATACTGGAGTTCTGTATATGCGGAATAAAATTCAGAGACAGAGAGAGAAAGTTACAGAGGAAGCAGGCAGAAGCTGAAATCAATGGGACCTGGAAGAGAAGGGAGAAACCAGGAGATGCCACCATGTGCCTTGCCAGGTAACAAGCTAAGGCCAAGTACTGCCAGCAGCCATACCCAGAACATCACATTCTCCAGAAAGAAAGCATCGCCTTAATGATGCCTTGATTTGAGCTTTCTCTTAGGCTCAAAATCATAAGCAAATAAATTTCTGTTGTTTAAGCCAAACCATTGTGTGATACTTGCTTGAGGAGCCTAGGAAACGAAAACACCAGGTGAGCCCAAATTTAAAGAATGGAGGGTGCTATAAAGTGATATGGTCTTTTTCCCAAATTACCACAGCCAAGCGAGTTAGCCTCACTTCATTCCTATCCTTGGGTTAAAAATCAATTAAAATTCCAACCCTCTTTCAGTGTTCAAGGAAACTGAACTTCCTCTGTTTCTATCCTCATCTGTTGTTCCATTACATTCTTGTCAGACAGAGGTCATGTTCCCGTTTTTAAAATGGAAATCCTGAAGCAAAGTAAAGCACTATTTTATTCAAGTAGCTATTCCCACAGAGTTCAGATTTGAGTTTTCAATTTCTAAGTGGACAAGTCTATAAATAGGCAAAGGATATTCTGCCTTGGTCCCTCCTCTTCAGAGTCAGCTTTTCAAGAACATAATTATCCTTCATTTTGTTGTTGTCAACAAGCTTTGGACATTAACCTGCAAACTCAAGAATATAATTACCCTTCATTCTTCTGTTGTCAATTTGAGTTTACAAGTTAATGTCCAACATTTTAAATTATTAGTGCATGAATTTTTCCTTTGAGACATACATATATAGGGTTAAGTTTGCATCATAAGAGTTTCTGTACATACTGTGTACTTGACTATAAAGAATCTTGTGAATAAAGGAATGTTGAAGATGTGTGTGTGTGTGTGTGTGTGTGTGTGTGTGTGTGTGTAGGGGATGGGGAGGGCAGAGATATGCTGGCCTCAAAAGCCAAAACTAACTAATGAGAAGAAAAAGCAGAGGGATTTACAAAAGATACATATATCTGCATTACTTCCTGTGGGCAGCTGCCCAGGTATGTGAGATGACACTGGAAAAGCAACTGAAAATTCCCAAAGGCCTCCATATAAATCCCTTACATTCGGGGGTCATCTGTTAGTCTTTCCAACTCAGGAACAGCCTCCATTGGCTACTGACTGTTTGCTTCTATTTATATGAGTGTTTATCCTGTTGCTGAGAACTCTGTCAGATGAAGAGCAAGTCACATTTACCTGTAATGGCCTTACACTAGCTCGTGATGCCTAATCTCTTTTATTGATCCTGCTTGCTGGTTTCTAGAGACCATTGATTTTCCTAGCTGTCAGTGTGTGGCCTTGCCTCTTTAATGTTTATTTAGACCAGCCTCCATAAATTGCTTCTGCTATGGAGGGCTAGGAAGGCAGCAGGAGGTCAGGGGTGCGTGTATAGCTGTCCATAAATATAAATCACAGCTTTTGTTCTTTGCTGTTGTTTGTGAACACTGTTTGCAAGGTGAATAAAAAAAAAAATGGAAGTATTCCACTAAAACATGGGGAAGCCATTATGAATTCCCCAGTGTCTGTCTTTTTTTTTTTTTTTT
>JAQZBX010044053.1:0-21477 GCA_029593785.1 Cabassous unicinctus
TAAAACAAGTCAAAGAGAGAATTGCATATTACAAAATAAACACCTGAAAAAAGGAGAAAAAGAATAATTTCAGCTTTTACATGCAGTCTGAGTACTATGCATCGTATGTGGGTTATAGTTAACATTTCTTTCAGAAATATTAACCAAGCTGTATATATTTAGTCGGAATTTAGACTAGCAAACCACTATACTGGACACTGGGATACAAAGATAAAAAAAAATACGGCACCTTCCCTGAAGGAGTTTACAATCCAGTAGGTTCTAGAGTAAAAAAAATAAATAGCTTGGTTCACTTATTTTTCCATTTTTGGTGATTCAAAAAATAATATACCATTAGTAACTGTACTGCCTGGGCTATACGTATGGAAATAAATGGTCCTCACCTTAATGCTTTCTTTTGCACTTCTCATCTAAAAGAATTGAGGGAATAGAGATAAATGAATGGGATTAGATACAAAGCAACATAATACTGAAGTGTGCTTGTACTGTCACATGACGACATAGTGAAAAGCCAACATATAATGTTCTATGACACACATTAGTTTATGAGCACACCAATTTCTGTAGTCAAGCTCCAAGCTCAAGCAACTGCTGCCTATCGGCCCTTGGCAATCTTCCAACTACACCAAAAGGAGACTTCAGCAATGACCCTCTAGCAATAACCCATGCGTGTTTGCATAGGACTTTAAAAAACACAGTAGCTTTTATGTCAATTATCACACCATTCACGCACACTAATAAAACAAGCCAACAAAGATTGTAGGGAAGTCAGTATTTGACAGCATGGGAAGGCACCCAATGATCTTAAGAATGTGGTGCAAATTACTAAGGACTTGAGAGAATACAAGACTAATTCTGCCATGCCTGTTTTTCTCACCACTGATGCTCTTTTCCTGTACACTGAGGGTAGTTTAAGAAGCTATGAAGGTGCATCATCTTTGCCAGATAATATCCACATTATCGGCACAGGGGAAACTGTCATAGCATGAGATGGTTGACTGAAAGAAATACCTAGCTTGCAGGGGAAGATTCCAAAGGCCACAGGAAGTCTCTTTAAACATGAATTTAGGCCAAAGTTGTTGGCTGAAGAAGAACTGGGTGGGGGGAGGGGGGTATGGATGGGGGAGGAAGAATGCTGCCTAGGGTACAAGTTAATTCTAAGCATGTGTTTTTTGTCCACTAGCCAAAAAAAATGCAAAAAAAAATCACTGGAAAGTAGTGCCATTTTTGGAAGATTGAGAAGCTAGGTTCTTAACTATAGGAGACTGGGTGAAAAATGTGAATTTGTTAAACAGCTTACTTGGCACCTATTGGGAATTTGAGATTCAAATAATGAAAAGTTCCTCCCACACTTGACAGTCTAGCAAGCCTGACAGAAACTTCACTATCTAAAGGTACAGTGAGATGAATGTAACAGAAGAACTTGGTCTAAGATGCAGTGGAGAGCAGCCATCCCAGGAGGACTGCTCAAGGGGCCAGGGGAAATCCCAGGTTCTAGATTTCACTTCAAGTATTCAAAGGGGGACACTGGAATGGACCAGACAAGTAATGGAGGGAAATTCCAGGCAGAAGGTTTAGCTTATAAAAATACATTGCAATCATTTAGGGATCTGCAAGGAATTTGTATGGGAGAAGAATTGGATTTTAGGTGGAAAATTTAGGAGATGGAGCTAGAAATGTGGACAAGGAAAAGATCATAAAAGGACTATTTCTCATGCTAAAGAGCTTGACCTTTAAACTGTGGATGATGGAGGGGAGAAACTGAAGGATTTTAAGCAGATTCCATAATCACATTTGTGCTCCCAAAAAACTGTTGTAGCAGCAATGTGGTAGATGCAATAGAGTAGGGCAACCAAGACAAGAGCCAAGGAAGTCAAGTAGCCAAAGAAGCTACTTCAATAATCCGGCAGAGAAAATCTGGCATAGAAAAACAAGTCTCACCTGGGTCAGGGACAGTAAAGCTGGGAAGGAAGGGAACACTCTAATAAGTACCTAGGGGATACAATTAAGGTAACTGGATAACCAAATATATGTGGAAGTTAAAAATGAAGAAGTCAAGAATAATTCCAAGCATAAAATTTGCCATTCACCCAGAGAATAAAGAAGAGGTTTGTGCAGGAAGGAGATATGAGCTCAAATTGAGATATTTCATATTTGAGATCTCTCTGGGCCATCCATTGAAAACAGGAAGTTGACTATTTTGAAAAGAAACTCAGAAGAGGATCCTAAATAAAGATGGAGTTTAAGGAGTCATCAGCATCTAGATCTGAGCTGTCAAATATGGCAGCAACTAGCCACATGTGGCTATTTAGATGTAATTTAAATTAATGAAAATTAAATAAAATTTAAAGTTCAGTTCCTTGGTAGCACTAGCCATATTTTAAGTGCCCAACAGTCATAGCAGCAGAGAACATTTCCCACCATCTCAGAAAGTTTTACTGGACAGCACTGATTTGGGTGGATGATCTAGAAATGGATGACCTCATGGTTAAAAGAGGTATAAAGTAAAACAAAAACAGGATCAAAGAGATAATAATAGGCACACTAATCTGAAAGAGTAGAAAGAGGGATGAGCCACAATCAGAAGAGAAGTACATTGTATAGTTTATGGCAAAAGGCTTCAAGAAGTGAGAGACCAGTGCTAATACTTTGAAGAAGTCAAGATCTAAGATGAAACTTGAAAATCAGCACTGGATCTGCAACTGGTGATCTGCTGAACCAATTTCATTGAAATGACAGAAGCAAAGGCAGGGTTGAGGAACTAATGGGAAGTTGGCTCAACATCTCCTTTATAAGCCCACCCTACCATTTACCAATGATGTCATAATCTTAACAACAGCTGCAAGCCAAGAGCTATTTAATGTTTATTATGTGTTAGCCACTACAGTTCTCATTTTATAAATGGAGGGGTGGGGGGCGGAGAGCAATTCTCCAACATCACACAGCTATCAAATAGCAGAGCCAGAGCCAAAATTTAAATCTAGGTTAACTCCAGAGCCTGAGTTCTTAAAGATTACACCACATGGACTTCCAAGTAACACTTCAGCATACTTGTTGGTTCACAATTCTCTTTCAATACTAGACTGTGAGCCTCTTGCAGCCTCTTTTATACCTATGCTATAAAAGGTATTCAAATATTTACTTAATAAACAAAAACAACTAATTCAAGAAATGTGACTATAAGGGAAGGAAGCAGAGCATGGTGTTTAGAGGGCACAAACGATCAAGGGAAAGTTGATTATTGGGTTGTTTGGTTTTGTTTCTGCTGCTTCCTTTATAATAGAAGAGATTTGCGCATTTTTATAGGATAAAACCCATAGAGTGAAACATCCCTGATGGAATGGGGTTGGGTCAAGACCAGTGGTAAAGGAATTAACCTTGAGCAGGAAAACAGACAGTTCTATGAATATTGGATGAAGAATGGTTGCAGATAAAGATTACAGCTGCAATAGCAGGAAATTGAGCAAGTTCAAACAAAATGGCCTTTATTTTCTCTCTGAAGAAGGTATCAGGGAGAGTGCTCAGAGTCAGAGGCAACTATCTCTAAGATGTATTGAGTGAATGCTGTGGTGGGCTCCCTTGCGGGTAAAAACAGAATATCATTAAAAGGATACAAAAGAAAATGATAAGCCCTGTTGTCTCTGTTGGGAAGAACCTGAACTGGTAGGCTAGGAGGGCAGCCAGGCATAGTGAATTTCACTTTGTACTCGTATACTGTTGAACTGTTTTTTACCAGGTGCATATATTATTTTTCAATTTGAAAAACTGTTTACAACAAAAAGGAATTAGGCCATAGAGGAGATAAAGAGAGTGATAAAGGGTTAGCATAAATGCTGAGAGACATGGGAAAAGACGTGAATAACAAGAGACAGTTGAAAGCCACGTTCTTATCCAGGCTGGCCTATTCCCAGCTGTGGCACCTCAGGAAAGCTACCCAACCTCTTTCTCTGCCCCAGTTCCACCATATGCAAAACAAGAGTTATGATAGTACCTACTTCAAAGCATTGTGTGAGAAGTGGTTAAAATAGTGCCCAGCACACTGTAGGAGCTGAATAAATGAAGTCATGTGATAATGATTATCATCTAGCAGCTTTGAAGATGTAGCTAATCTCTGCTTGCCAATAGACATCGGTTCACATAGATGGGAAGGGTTTCTAATGAGAAGGCTGTCAGGTTGCTCCAGGCTTGGAGATCTGAGATAACTAGACAAGGGGCAGAGGTTCTATTTATTTATATTCTATGTTATGTGAGTTTTGAGGAGGCAAGGAGTTCAAAGGCATCCTGGTTGGAAGGGAAGGCAAAGGTTACTTTTGTGGGCTATGGATGTGGTATGGAATAAATATTGTCAGGAGAGAGGCAAGGTCAAGGGGCTGGAAGTCTGAAAGGAGGGGAGTACGTACCAGGGTCAAACTTCCAGTATGTGCCCTGCTCCAATGAAGGCAGGGTCCCTAGACACAATGGGGGTGTCCAGTGGAAAAGAGGGAATGAGGCAGGAGGAGAAAGATCAAAATGCAGTCAATAACTGAGATCCTGTCACATCTCCTTCAAGATGATCAGCCATAGAGAATTTTAAACTACAACATGGGAGTCTCCCCTATTTTGAAGTTTGTGAAAGAATCAAAAGAATAAAACTAATAATAGTAGTCATGTATGAAGTGCTAGGCACTGTGCCTAGAACTACTGTAACATGCATTAACTCTTCCAACCCTCATAATAATACTATGAGTGTAGATGTTGTGATTATTTCCATTTTGCAAATAGAAAACTGAGGCACAGAGATTAACCTGCCCAAGAACATACAGCCAGTCATATTTGAACTCAGCCCCAGCCCTTTTATCACAGTGGTTAGAGAGAGACTCTATGCCCCTGGAGGAGCATGAGTTCGCAGGCTCTGTTCTCCATTGACCTAGATATGTTTCCGGTAGTATTTACCTGGCCTTATCTACCACCACTGGAATCTTTTATAAAATGAAATGGACATTTGGGGTATATCAAATGACATTTAAATTTAAATCAATCATGAAGGGTTAATGAACTAGGTGGTGTAAGGTTAGAAGAATAATTTTGCACAGATTTTCAATTGGCTAAGCATTCAGATTCCTACTATAAGTACATGTCTATAGCAAGCACCACAGAGAGAGAAAGCAACTTCCAAAAGCTTGCAAACACATGCATAAAGCAACTAAATGCAGTTTCAAGATAACATATCAATAAGAGCAAAATAATACCCTCAGAAGAGAGGCTGAGTATAGTTAGAATAGTTTTAATTGGAGACCATCACCTTTTATGAAGAAATGAACTGTCACACTGAACTTCTAAATGCAGATTATGTATATTCCATTTTCATATTCATTTCTCAAGCTGCTAAATTTTTATTAAAATATGAATTGTAATTGGCATTTTGAATTGAATTCTATCCAAGATTTTGATAAATAAAAAGTTTAATTCTATATTAAAGCTGATAATTAATGTCACCATTGCAAATCTTTTATTTAAAAACTGATCTTACAAAGTTTCATTTTATGACTCCCAAATAAATAGCCCACCTTGGAAAAATACAGCAATTACAGGATAAACTCACCACATCCTGGAAATATACTTCATAATAAAACTAACCAAATAACTGCAGTATTAAGGATCTTACAATTAAACTAATTCATGTATCTTATTAAGAGTTTCAAGAAATTCTACACCATAATTCCAAAAGACGTGTACACTTCTTTTTTTACTTCTGGAAAGTAAATTATTAGCAGTAATTTCACTGGAGAGAGCTGTGGCAATCTGAAAAGTTTCTTGGCCATCTCTAACCCATGAAGGTCTGACTTAGTGCTAGCTTCTTGAGTTTATCCCATATACCTTGGCACACAGAATGCCTTTACTACATATTTGACACATTAAATCCTAGTCCTTTCCTTTCCAGTATTTAAGAGGTGTTGTGATACTCAAAAATGGAAAGATTAGAATGCTGAGTGTTAATTCCATTCATGGATCTACTTTTAGGGAAAAGAGATAGGAACACTCAAAAAAATAGAACACCAATTGTTTTGGTTTGCCAAAGGGGTTGCTGATGCACAGCACCAGAAATATGTTGGCTTTTATAAAGGGGATTTATTTGGGGTAAAAGCTTACAGTTTCAAGGCCATTAAAAGTCAGGCCACCATAAGAGGTGCTCTCTCACCAAGGTCAGCTACTGTTGATCCTGGCATGTTGCCACATGGTAAAGCAAGATGGCCACTGATCTCTACCCAGGTTTCAGCCTTCCCCTCCAGGATCACCCTTTCCTCTTGAACTGCTCCATGGATCCAGTCTCATGGGTCTTCCTACTTAAGCGATCCTCTCTCTTACATAGCAGGATCAAATATGGCAGCTTCCTTTTCCTGTGTCTCTCTGAGTGAGCCTGTCTCTGTGTTTCTGTTTATATTGAGACCCAGCAAGGGGACAGAGACTCAACCTGAGTCACACCTCACTGGCATAGTCCAATCAAAAGCCCTAAATTGATCTTAATAAGTAATCTAATCAAAGCCCCCTCAACTGAATTTAATGCAATCAAAGGGAATCACACCCAGACTAAAAGATTAGTTTACAAACATAATATTTCTCTTTTTGGGATTCATAAAATAATTTCAAACTGCCACAGCAATCATTACCAAAATGAAGAAGAAGAAAAAAAAGTCATGTAAGACCTTACCTCAAGGAAATAAAAAATAAAGATTACAAGAGATATAGATGTGGAGAGAGAAAATAGACATAATAGAATTCATGGTGTTTCATTTCATAAGCTTGTTGGTGAGTACAAAATGCATGACAATATTTTCTATACCTCTTTTGAATGATAAATACATAATCAAATATATTTTTTAAAAGATTGAAAGGGAAAGCTTTACCCTGTGAAACTATTTAGAAGTAAACTGTTTTGAAATACATTATATGTATGCTTTACTACCTATAAATATTTACTAATCACTTATTTCATCACTAACCAAAGGTCTAAAGATACAAAACCTTTGCTTGGTTCAATCTTCTGACTTGATAAGTCATCTCAGCGTTCTAAAACTGAGGTCTACAGGGCCCTGCTACAGAATCTGCAGTTGAATAAGGCTTTTTAAATTTTGTATTTTATCAAGATCATCTTAAATAATAAAAGTAAAGTAAGTATACTCTGGACCATCTGAATGCCCACCCTGACATAACCAGGTTCCATCAGACACTTTTGGTGACTGTGGTGGTTTGAAGTTATATGTATCCCTAGAAAAACATGTTCTTAAAAACCTAATCCATCCCTGTGGGTGTATACCCTTTAGTAAATAGGACCTTTTGATAAGACTACTTCAGTTAGGTATGACCCACCTCGCTCAGTATGGGTCTTAATCCGATTACTAGAGTCCTTTATAAAAGGAATGAATACAGAGAGAGAGAGAAAAAACCACAGAAGCAAGAAGCTGAAAGCAATGAAACCTGGAAGAGAAGGGAGAGACCAGCAGACGCCACCATGTGCCTTGCCATGTGCTTTGCCAGGTGTCTTGCCATGTGGCAGAGGAACCAAGGATCACCCACAGCCATTCTTCAGGAAAAAAGCATCACCTTGATGATGCCTTGATTTGGACATTTTCTCAGCCTCAAACTGTAAGCTAATAAATTCCCATAATTTAAGCCACCCCAGTTTATGGTATCTGCTCTAAGCAGCCCAGGAAATTAAAACAGTGACCATACTTGCGTTTGTGTTTACTACCAGTATGATGCCAAGTGAAGGCAAACAACATCATGACAGAGTAAATCTTCACAAGCAACTCCACTTAAAATGGACTTCTCTTCCAAAAGGCTAATCATAATTCCAAAATGATACTATTCTAGGAATCATGTACCCACAGCTATGGAAAGTTAAATTTCAAAAGAAAAATGAATATAGATGCTGGTGATATTGGTTCTGATTCTTTTTGCTCTTTTTCAACTGCTTCATATAATTTATTTAAAAATTGTTTACATACAGCTATTTTCTTACCATAAATAGATTTTTAACAGTTCACTACTTCACCCATAGTCAAAACCCCTGTGAGCCAAACAAAAATAGTGGAGTCTTATGGCAGCCTTCAGCCAACAGTGTAGGGTTGAGTCTTTGCATTCATCATTCTGTGCTTATCTTCCTCAAGCTTCTGGGATCCCATTTCATCCAAGAATCAAGCTGACAAAAAGGAAAATATTAAGCCATATATATATCTTTCCAGTCTTAAATCCAATAATGGTGACTGACTTAATTTCAGTAAAACATCATCAATCACATTACATTAATGTTGTTAATTTGAATTTTATTGGTTTTATAGTTTTGTTTTGGATTTTATAGGTAAATCTGTTTTAGTTTTATAGTTGTAAAACAGTCATAACCAGAGTTTATACTAAAGTTTTATATCTATACATATATAAGTAACATTATTTTTATTATAATTCCAGTCCATACTGGAATATCGCAAAAATTTTTTGTTTCTAAATTTGAGAATGTGTCCATTGTAGGTTTCTTTTCTGTAAGTTTCAACTGTGCTCATGCTTCACAGTTGTATGATCCTCATTTTACAAATAAATATACTCCTCAAAAAGCTTCAGGACCTGGCTGTATCCATTTAGCCATCAGAATCAGGACGCTGCATCAATTTGAATGTCTCCTGACATGCCAGCTAAGAAATGAGGATAGAATGGCTCTGCCTTTACCACACCAACCATGAGAAATAAAGCTCAAAACTGATTTTTCTTGTAATTGAGATTTTTGTCTTCACATAACCCCCTAGTCCAATGAAGATTTTCTTTTATAAAAATTATTATCCAAATATCCAATGTAATATCCCTAATATCATAAAATATAGGGAAAACACTGTACTACAACTATTACTACTAATAATAGTAACAACAAAAACAATCATATAAATGGCAAATACGTACATTGAGCTTACAATGAGCCAGGTACTATTCTAGGTCCATCACACATTAACTTTTAATCTTCACAACAACTTCATTTTATACATGAGGAAACTGAGAGCAGAAAGAGGGCCAAGTAATTTGCCCAAGTTCACACAGCTAATAAATGATGTAACTGGGATTCAAGCCCAGGGAATAGTACAAGTCACTGTTCATAAATGCTATTCATAATGCCTCTCTTACAAAAATGTAAGAAAGGATGGCAGTGAGTCTTTTGAAGAATAAAATATATGGCAAGCATTTCTAAATAATTTTCATTAATTAACTAGTAATTTGAAAATTCTAGCACCAAAAACTTATTTACACTCTTAAATTCTCCCTTAAGATAATAATGTCTATTTGATTCACTATTTGAGAAAATTACTCCCAGTGAGGTATTTCAATGCCACCCTGCTGCTATTGAGAGAAAAGTTACCTTTGTAGATCCTGTTCAAAGAAAGCCTATGCTTTGATCCTTAATATCCTATGAAGTAAAAGGTTATGCTTAATCTATATTTTATAGATCTAAAAGTCAAATTAGTTTCTGGAATAAATAAGCAAGGGTATGATGGCAAGCATATTCTTTAGCATTCATTTGATTCCTACTCTGGATGATACTATGTGCTGAGTTAAAGACAATTACATTAGTGTAATGCGTAGCAGTTTTTTCTTGTATTATTCTGCAAGCATAAACAAGTTATACACATGTTAATTTACATTCTATATAAAAAGCCAATTTTAAATCCAATTTATAAGGCTATAAATATATAAAGATTCTAGGACACAGCAATAAAGTTATGCCATAAAGTAGAGTTAATTCAAGACAACAATAATAAAAGCATGACAAATTTTCCCATTCCACCAACTGCACAAAGGTGTTTCAGGTAACATCTGTTCAGAAGCAATTGCTACAAGATAGACTAGATGAGATGCAAGGTTTCACAATGTAATAAATGTATGTCAGTTTGCTTGCTTCATATTTAAAGACATGAGTCTAAAAAAAAAAAGCAGTTAAACCTTGCTCTAAATCTGAAATAATCATACCTACCCCCACCCCTTCTTACCCTGAAAGAAAAGATCCAGAGGGATCCAGAAGTAAGTAATAAATATCATATGCTATCTACTTCCAGCAGTTAAATGTAGCCCCCAAAAAAGCCACTTGACGTGTATTTTTTGTTTCTTTTGATAAATCACATATTAACAAAAAATTTTGTTGTTTTTCTGTTAGGAAAAGTAGAATGAAAAGAAAGTCTAGGGAGATTCAGAGCAATTTACTGAATAAAATGGTTTTACCTTCTTATGAAGGTTTCAATGTCTGACGTGTTAGCCAGAATTTTGACATGAATAAAACTCAGGTACCTAAAGCCTTCAACTAAAAACACTACCTCCAATTCTTGACAGGTTAACTCTAGGACAACTGAAAGCATCGCTGAAGCTAAGGACTCATGAAGGAATAAATTCAAAAAAGAGCATGCAGAAATCACTTCCATCTTTACTCAGCTTCCTGGCAACTATGAAAATGATACAGCAGACTAAGATGAATGAAGGTTCTGCATGTTATTACAGGAGACCAAACCATGGTTACCTTTTATCCTCCCTAAATCACAAACCTTCCGAAATAAAATGATACATCAAGGGAGAGACGTAAATGAATTTGATGGTTCTCCTAATACATACATTTAATAAACCGCTCACCAAACCTTTCAACTTGATCATCCTCGCAGCTATTACTGGTTATATTATTTCCCTGTGGTGGTTGTAACAAATTGACAGAAACTTGGTAGATTAAAACAACAGAAATTTATTCCCTCACAGTTCGAGTCCAAAAGTTCAGTATCAGTTTCTCTGAGCAAAAACACAAGGTGTCGGCAGGGCTGTGCTCCCTCTGGAGGCTCTAGGGAGAATAGGGCCCTTTTCTCTTCCAATTTCTGGTGGCTGCCAGCTTCCTTAGCTTGTGACCTTCTCCCACCAGTCTCTGCCTTTATAGTCACATTGCCTTCTCCACTTCTATCAAATCTCCCTCTGTCTCATGTTGTATATATATATATACACACACACCCACACCCACACACACACGTTTAGGCCCCACCCTGATAATCCATCATAATCTCCCCATCTTAAAATCTTTCTTCACTTAATCACATCTGCAAAATCCTTTTTTGCCATGTAAGATATCATGTATGGATTCCAAGTATTAGGACATGGATATCTTTGAGGACACCAGCATTCAGCCTACTACATCTGCCTCCCAATAAAGCCAACACAATTGGGCAAGCATGCACTAATCTTATCTCCCTCCCCCGCCCCCCCTCGGCTCTAGCATCAAAACTCTGATTTCAATTCTTTGGAGCCAGCTTGCCTTGATTCAAATTCCAGCCTCTGGAACTGATAGCCCTAAGGCAGTTTAGCTGCTGTACCTCAGTTTCCCCATCTGTAAAATAGTACTAATAATACTACTTATCTCATAGGGTGTTCTAAGGATTAAAGGAGTTGATATTTATACAGCACTTAGAACAGTGCTTGGCTCTTGGTAAGCATTCATAAAGGTTAACTTATTAACAATGTCCAAACATGGTAGAAATACAGATATTAATGGACAAGGACAAGGTAGAAATTAGATCACAACCAAAACTGAGGGTGTAGCAATGACATAATAATTAATCATCCTGACAGAAACCATAATATTAGATGCGGTATTTACACTAAAGCCTGTGAGAACTTTTAAAGGATATTCTTCCCTAATAAAGAAGAGCTACTCCCCAACTTGGCCCATCTCATTTACTGGGCTCCTTTCAAATTACTGGGCCCCATTCTAGAATGTTTGTTGACCACCACTGTGTGTACTCTGTGTGTGGTTAAAAACAATGGGAGATAGGAATGAAGTGCCCAGTGCCATTTACAAGGCCTTTCATGATAAGTAAGGCAACTGCTTTGCTTTGTTTTATGTTTCTTGGGGGGAAATGGGACTCAAGCCCAGGTACTGAGGGTGTGACCTGGGACAGATATCAAGTTTAATGATCCTATTGAATTCTACCTCCACAAAGTCTCCACTCAGGTATCTGCTTGTCCTCCCAGACTCCCTGTTATACCCAGTCCCCTGGTGAATTAGTCAGCAAAGCAGTACTGATGCAAAGTACCAGAAATCTGTTGGCTTTTATAAAGGGTTTTTATTTGAGGTAGAAGCTTACAGTCACAAGGCTATAAAGAGTAAGTTACTTCCCTCACCAAAATCTGTTGTCACGTATTGGAGCAAGATGGCTGCAGGTCTCTGTGAGGGTTCAGCCTTCCTCTTCCTCTTAAGGCTCCATGGTCGGGAAGCGGGTGTGGCTCAATCGATAGAGCTCCCATTTACCATATGGGAGGCCCCGGGTTCGCTTCCCGGGGCCTCCTTGTGAGGGCAGGCCAGCCCGCGCGGCGCGGTGGGCTGATGCAGCGGGACCTCACAGCAAGGGGGAGATAAGCAGACACGGAGAAGGCACACAGCGAATGGACACAGCGAGCACAAGCAGCAAGGGGGGGATAAATAAATAAATAAATAAATCTTTAAAGAAAAAAAAAAAAACAGCTCCATGGTCCCAACTTCTTCTGATCTCAGCTGTACGCTCACATAAAGCTAGTCTCTCTTCCCGGGTCTTGTCTCTTTCCAGGCTCAGATGCTCTGCTCTCTCCACAAGGCCAGCTGTAAACTATCAGGTGAACGGCTAGGCTCTCTTCCTGGGGCTCCAGCATCAAAACTCAACTCTCTGTGTTCTCCTTCTCTGTGTAGGAGAAGCTACTGTAGGCTAGCAGTAGGCAGGGACTCAAACTGAGTCGCCCTAATGATGTGGTCAAATAAAAGCCCTAATCTTGTGTTAATAAAGTAAAAGTGAAACCGTAGTCTAATACAATCTAATACACCCAGAAACAGACCAGTTTACAAACACAATCCAATATCTATTTTTGGAATTCATAAACAATACCAAACTGCCACACCTGGTAACTATGCCCAGCATATTTTCTACTGAAATCAAGTTCATTAGCTCACAAATGGCCCCAAAGCAGTTACTTTATCATGTAGCTAAACTATCATACATTTTTTGGTTTTAATTTTTTAGGAGGGACCTGGGAATTAACTTGGGACCTCATATATGGGAAGCAGGCATTCAGCCACTGAGTTATACCCACTCCCCTATCTTACACTGAAAACAGATTCCTACTGTTTTTACATACCTATGAGGAAATAGTCTATGTTACACACAAACTTTTATACACAATTCACAAGCGACTTAGAGCTCACAACCATACATGCAGTAGAAAACAAGATTTGTCGATCTGTTTATTCAGGGCTCTAAATAAAACAGGAAATCAGTGGCTATCAGAGCTCCTGCTTTCTTAAACTAAGATAGGAGCAAGTGGCCAGTTTACACTCAGTTCTACTACCAGCTTGCAGTTTTGTAGAGAGAGGAAAACATCAAACACCTAAAATATCTTTATTTCTGTCATGTCACCAACCTATATTACTTGCTTCAGTTAAAAGCAACTGCCCTAGGTCAGATAAATAACCAGGTGACCTGAGAGATACAGGCTAACATCACTTCACCCCAAATCAAGAGAAAGCAAGGACCTGACTTGACATTCAGCAGTACAGCAGCCTGAAATACACAACCATCACTTTTCAAGGCATTGCTGAGCTCTCCCTCGACACAAATGTAAAAGTTACAGGGGCAGGTCTGAGAGCAGTGATCAGTAGGCAGACTGGGAAGGGCTGCCCAGAAGGCAGCTTTGAGATTGGAATACTGAGCCTTGGGTCAGGAACAGAGGAAGAAAGCTGAGCCTGGATCTCCAGCCCCTCTTAAGGATCTCGGCTCAATAGGAAAGTGGTCCAAATGAGCGGCACTCCCAGGTTCCTAGTAGAAACAGACTCAAATCATCTCTGAAGAAAAGCATCCCCAGTTTAGGCCTCCAGGAATTCTACAGGTTAAAAACAAGCAAAGAGCTTACAAAGACCACCAAGTAAAGAAGGACAGAACAAGCCAACATGGTGCAACTCAATCTCGACAATCCAAGACTGCAGATACCAGAATTGTCCAATAGAAAATAAGAACTGCCAGGTATGAAATGTTAAAAAATAAATAAATAACTGGCACACAAAGGTAAGTTAGAAACAAGGACTATCAGGAATGATGAAGCAGACTTGAAAAAGAAACAAATGGAACTTACAGAAATGAAAAATATAATTGCTAAATCAAATACTCAGTGAACAAGTTAGATGGCAGATTAGACATCGCTGATAACAGAATTAGTGAACTGGAAGATATATGTGAAGAAATTACCATGAAAGCAAGAACCTAAATTAAATTAGTTTCAGAGATAACCAAGAGTCCAAATTTCTTCCAAATTAATTGTGAAATTATGGTTCAAATCAGACCCCCCACCCCCATCCCAAAACAACCCTGGTATTTCACATGTGTTTATTAGTTTTAGAGGTTGAAAGTATTGTCTCATCTATTATGGCATTTCATCTTCACAATAACCCTTTTAATAACAGTCATGCTGAGAAGTTCAATATGACATACGTATTTCACCAAAGAGGCAAAAAAACAGTACTAAAACTGGAATCAACTGAATGAAATTCAATGAAACTAAGCCTAAATATTTATTTAGGTCTTGTTTTCATGGCTTCCTTGCTGGGAATGAGTCACAGCAAATCATACTTCCTGATTATATTTTCCACCACAGGAGCCAGAAATGGGAGGCAATTCTTAACCCAAAGAATAGACTGTAGGAGGAGAAAACGTCATCACCCCAGTAGATTCTTCTTATATTGGGCAGAATCTTTCATTGCCCCATTAACTCTATCCCATTTATTTTTCAGCTCTGTCAAGACAACACTAATCTGGTACATATTTAATCTTCCTGCTAAATAGTTGGAAACCTAAAAAATTTCACCATTTCTATGGCCATCTTGATAATTAATCTAGTGTAATTAATCCATTCCTCACTTTCTGTAGACTCACACAACTTGTAGATCTGCTCTCAGTTTCATTCCATTCCTATAATTTTTAAATAGAAGTTATACTAAGTGACTCACTCCTGGCTTACAAATCTTTATTCCCTTAATTTGTGAATCATGACTTACACTCCTCACAATATTTACTTTTCCACATGGGGCACATGCTGTGCTGTAAAATTTCACCTATCACTAAAAGATGTTTTTCCATGGTAAACAAAATGGAGATGTCAGCATTAAATTTTCAATTCTGTTGCACTCATCACAAATCTATCAACCCACTATGTGATTTATTTACACACACACAGACTCTCATATCACAAATATAACAATCATCAATAAGTGATCTTTCAATAGTTAATACCAACAAAAAGATTTGCAAGACACTTATGTTGAGTGTTAAAGTAACTAAGAAAAGCAACCGGAATAGCGAGTTCCAAATATTTAAACTTCATTCCAAACTAAACATTCTTTAGTAGTGAGCACATGGCCCGCCAAGTTTTAAAACGAGCTACTTATTTCTACTGTAAAGTTATATCTAGGTTAAAGAGTTCTTCTTAGATTAAAATATTATGCAGAAAAAGAAATACTCTTCCCTAAAGTTCACTTTTATCTATCTCACACCCTTTTACACTGGGTTCAGGGGCGGGGGAGGAGGAGGAATTCGACTTTTAAAAATGCAATGTCCACCTAGGTGACGTCGGTCCACTTAATTGCTTCTTCACATCATTCTTAAGAAATTTGAGGCAACCTAATGGTCAGTGTATTTTGCACAAGATCCAAATAGAATTGGACCCTATCGTCAGTCAATGACCGGATTGGCAGCTCTGGAAAACAGTCAAAATGAAGCCTCCCAGGACCTGTGGGTCCACCTCGACTGCCAGGCTAGTTAGGGGTGAATGAACGTGAAGGGTCCCGGACCTGAGCCGCAGACCCTAGCCAGAGGGGGAGTAGCCCCCACCCAAGTTCCAGGCGACACTTACAAACTTGGGGCGTTTCTCCCCAGTGTCCTCGGGGCCGCCGGGCGGCGGAGGGTGCTGGGGACCCTTCCTGCGCTGCATCTTGTTCTCACGGCGGCTGCTGACCCAGGCGGAGGAGGGGTAGGGGGCCCCCGCGGCGGAGCCGTGCGCTGGGGGGTGCAGGCGTGGCCGGTGTCGTTCCATCCTTCCCCGGGGAGCACAGCCACAAGCAGGGAACTCAGAGATCCGCGACAGCGTCCGCGCTTCCGGACGCAGGCTAGCCCTCCCCTCTCCTCCCACCACACGGTCCGCGGGTCCCGGCCCAACTGCTGCCGCCGGGGCCGCCGCCAATACATCCGAAAACTCCCGCCACCGCGGACCCGCCCCCGGGCCGGCCAATCCCGCGCCATCAAGTCAATGACACGCCCAGGAACCGCCCCTTCCGGGTTTCCCGAGATGTGATTGGCTGTGCCGCTCGTCAATTTCACGCACTTCATCCTTGAAGCCGTCATCCGCCTTACCTTAAAGGAGCAGGGTGGGGTTCGGAGAAGCGCGGAGAACTCGAGAGAAAGTCTGGAGTTTGTTAGTGTTTAGAAAACGGTTTTCCATGAGCTTTGTGCTGCCATTTGAGCAGCTCTAGAATTTGAAATTATCCGGTAACTCTCTCTTGGCACATCCCGATTGGCCCCAGTACACTAACTGCCTGGAAAAGCGGTTATAGGGTCTGACTTGAAGCGGGTGGTAGGCAGAGAAGAGCGACCGCACCCACGACTATCCTAAAGGATGCTTTCTCGACATTATTTCCTGGGCGCCTACTCACTGCTAAACTTCGGGCCACAATGGGATGGAGAGGAAAGTCAACAAAAAATCAGAAAGCGCTAATCTTCCACCCTTTAGGAGCTCACAGTCTAATGTGGCTCACAAGCCTTTTCGCAAATGACGAAGTAATGTAAATATTATAGCAATTCTTTTAAAATATCATTGAGAACAAAAGTTCGTTGAAAGAGATTAAATCTGAAGGAGGGGGTCTGGCAAAGGCAAAAGGGAGATGCACAGGTTTTCATTAGACAGTAAAAGAATGGCGGGGTATTCTAAATCAGGACACTTAAAATCGAGGAAAGAATAAAATACACTAAAGTTTGTGATACAGTGAAATTGAAGAAAACCCTGCAAGGCTCCCTCTGGGTTCTTCCCCAGAGCAGATGAATTGGAGTCCCCACCAGGTTCCCAGAGAAAGCAGGTTTATTTAATGCCTGTGGAAGGACAAAAGACTGGGGTGTCTCAAATCTGCCCTTCTGATTTTTAGGATTTTAGGGTTTTTATACAATCAACAATCAAACAAGGGAGGGTGGAGTGGTCACCATCACAATAGTAAGTATACACAAGAGTTCTGAAATAAACAAGGGTAAGGTCCATAGAATGACCATCACAATAGCAGGTGTTCACAAGGGTGGGGCTAGTCTAAAGTAACATCAACAGGGGTGAGTCCAGTTTAGAATAATCATAATAGCAAGTCTTAATTAAAAATGACGGTATATAAGGGTGAGGTCAGTATAGTCAGTTTCAATAATTTCAGGTATCAATTTTTGGCTATTTTGTAACATACTGGAAAAGCAAGAAAAAGCATCTATACAGTGTATCAGCAATCATAATCATCTGTTAATTCCCACCTCTCAGTTTCATGTTTCATTTTCACTTCAAAACAAGCTGGGCACTTTTGTTTCTCAACTAAGCAACTAAAATTATCTTTTTAGAAAGTAAACTTTATTTCAACTTCAAAAAATATAACAGATGAAAAGGCAGTTTAACAAATTATAGAAGCATTGCTTTAAAATATTCTGCCCCCCAAAAAAATAAAATAAAATATTCTGCCCAGGCACATTTATCCCATTATTCTTAAAGACAAACTCAATTTATTTCACCAGTATTCAAAAAGATACATAAATGAGCACAGACTGGTTATGGCCAATCTGTGGCCAAGGTCTCCTTGTTAATAAAGGTCTCCTTGGCCAAGGTCTCCTTGTTAATAAAGAAAAATGAAGGGGAAAAAAGATCATATCTTGTAAAACTAAATCCCATATATATATATTTGCCTTTAGTATTGATATAGTATCTTCTTTGCCTTTGCTACAAAAACATTACAATTTACTGTTAATTAGAGTCTATAAGTTACATTACTTGTATTTTTCCCATGTATTGAAGTCTGGGGAAGTTGGGGGATGATAGATTCTTCCAGGTTCTTGGCTCTGTTACATAAAAATTTAAGAACATGCCGGTTTAGTTAGGCCAGTAGTTTATTGAGAAATGGAGGAAGAGAACAGGATTACGCACCTAGACGTGTAGATGTGGGCTCCTCTAGGCAGAGAGAGCATTTTGGGCTTGTGGGCTACCTTTATTAAGCTATTATTTACTCCTCCTTTTCCTAATGTTGGAGACCCAGCTGTTTGCTGTTCTGATTGGTTACCAACCCACTAGTTCCCCTGGGGGCCAATGGTGAGGCCCCTTGAGGGTATCCGGGGCTTTCTCTTGACCTCAAACGGGATTTCATTCCAATCTCATTCCAAATGGAGTTCTCATGGCCAGGGTCTTGCAGGGTTCTTCCAGCAGTGTTTTTGGTTGTGGTCTTTCCCTCAGGGGCTTTCCAGGTGGGGTTCCACGGCCACGTGTTTCACAGCCATGTTTTTCTGTCAGGTCTTAGACTCATCTTCCCTTTTCCTAAACTAACTTGCCTCAGTATCACCATATTCTTAACACTTTGTAATAAAGGAACATTTTTGTATTTATATTAGTAACTACAATCTTCATCTACAACCAAAAATCACTGTTATACGGTCACTAGATTATCCTCTAGGTCAATTAACATTAACCTCCCTAGACTTCCTCTTTTAGCCACAATCATATTTATAAATCAGTAGTGTTGGTTATACTCATAATGTGCTACTATCAATTCTATCCATTTCCACATATTTACAATCGACCTTTGTCCAAAGGGGTGCTGATACAAAGTACCAGAACTCTGTTGGCTTTTATAAAGGGTATTTATTTGGGGTAGAAGCTTATAGTTACCAGGCCCTAAAGAGTCCAACTCAAGGTACCGTAAGAGGTACTTTCTCACCCAAAGTCTGTTGCCACGTGTTGACGCAAGATGGCGGGCAGTGTCTGCGAGGGTTCAGCCTTCCGCCTTCCTCTTAAGTCTCTGTGGTCCATCTTCTCCCTAGCCCAGCTATCGGCTGGCAGAAGGCTTGTCACTCTCCCTGGGGCGAATTCCTTTCTGGGCTCAGCAGCTCTGGTCTCTCCACAAGGTCAGCTGTAGACTATCAGGCTCATCTCTCTTCCCAGGGCCATGTCTATGGAGCAATCTCTCTTCCTGCATATCTGCTTCTGTGTGTCTATTTCATGTGAGAGTCTGTTTTATCAGCCCAAGCTGGCTAAGACTCAAAGCTGAGTAGCACTCAAATGACATGGTTGGGTCAAATCCCTAAACTTAACATGATTTAATCAGACATCTTAGCTAAATCTAATACAATCAAAGGATTATTATACCAGAGGAACAAACCAGTTTACAAACATAATCTATGTTTCTTTTTGGAATTCATAAATAATATCAAACTGCCACAACCTTATTAAACATTCTATATACATTCAATATTACCTCACTCTTCTCAACCCACATTCTTTCTCCTACTAACCTGTACTCTATAGTTAAACTCAATAAGCTTATTCATCATATTTAGTTCATATCAGTGAGACCATACAATATTCATCCTTTTATATCTGGCTTATTTCACTTAATGTAATATCCTCAATGTTCTTCCATGTTGTCATGTGCTTCCCCAGTTCATTTCTTCTTTCAGCTGCATAGTAGTCCATTGTATGTATATACCACATTTTATTTATCCATTAATCAGTTGATGGGCACTTAGGTTGTTTCCATCTTATAGCAATTGTGGATAATGCCACTATGAATATCACCGTGCAAATATCTGTTCATGTCCTTGCTTTCAGTTCTGAATATATTCCTAGTAGCAGGATTGCAGGATCATACAACAGTTCTATATTTAGCCTCGTGTGGAACTGCAAAATCATATTCTACAGAAGCTGCGCCATTTTACACTCCCACCAACAGTGAAGGAGTTTTCCTATTTCTCCACATCCTCTCCAGCTCTTGTAATTTTCTGTTTTTGAGGTTTTTTTTTTGTTTTGTTTTTTTCATGGCTATTCTGTAAGGCGTAAAATGATAACTCAATGTAGTTTTGATCTGCATTTCCCTAATAGCTAGTGAAATTCAGCATCTTTTCATGTGCTTTTTTGGCATTTGTATTTCCCCCTTGGAAATATTTCTATTCAAGTGTTTTGCCCATTTTTAAATTAAGTTGCTTATCTTCTTCTCTTTGAGTTGTGTGATATCTTTATATAACATGGAAAGCAAACCCTTGTCGGATATGTGGTTTACAAAAATTTTCTCCCATTGAGTAGGCTGTCTCTTCACCTTCTTAACAAAGTCATTTGAAGCACAAAAATATTTAATTTTGAGGAGGATCTATTTTTCCTTTCATTACCTAAAATTATTATTATTATTTTTTTTTTTTGAAGTACCAAGGCCTGGAAATTGAACCTGGGACCTGATATGTGGGAAGCCAGTGCTCCACAACTAAGCCATATTGGCTTTCCTGAGTTGTATTTTTTCATTTATTTTGCTTGATGTTTGTTTTTGTTTTTTTCTGGAGGCACCAGGAGCCGAACCCAGGCCCTCCCATGTGGGAGACTGGTGCTCAACCACTTGAGCCACATCTGTTCCTGGCCTAAAATTATTTTAATGTTAGGTTATGTAGGATAGGACTGCCCCAGTGAAGACCCTGGTGTTTGCAGAAACCAAGATGGGGCTGGATTTAAATTGCTGTGGTTCAGAATCCTATACCACATTTAAAATAAATAACTAGACCTACATGCAGATAAATCTCAAAGATAAAGAGAAAAAGCAAATTGCAGAATGCATATGTTCCATATGATACCAGCAAAATTATATATTGCTTATGGATGCATGTATATGTAATAACATGGCAAAAACACAAGGAGAATACACACATCAAACTTCACCTAGGGCATTGGAGGGAAAGAAGGAAGAATGAGGAGGAATTAAATTTGGAACTTTATAGCTAAAGTATCTATGAATATTCTGTTTATTAAAAGAGAAAGAACCAAAGCAAATCTAGCAAAATATTAACACATACTTTATCTCAGTGGTGGGTATATTGGTGTCTATTTTTTTCTTTTGCAATTTCCTTTTTTTTTTTAATGATTTATTTTATTTATTTATTTCTCCCCACCCTCTCATTGTTTGCACTTGCTGTAACTGTTCATTGTGTGCTCATCTTCCTTTTTAGGAGGCACCAGGAACTGAACTCAGGACCTCCAATGTGGAAGGGAGGCACCTAATCACTTGAACCACCTCCACTTCCTGCTTTGTTGTGTCTCTCATTATATTTTCCTCCTTGTGTCTCTTGTTGCATCATCTTGTTGCATCAGCTAGCCACGTCAGCTTGCTATCTTGCTCGTCTTCTTTAGGAGGCACCAGGAACCAAACTG
>JAQZBX010044054.1:0-21475 GCA_029593785.1 Cabassous unicinctus
TGCTTCTTGGACATGTAAGTTCATTTCTTTCCTGAGAGTTGGGAAATTTTCAGCTATTATTTCCTCAGATACTCTTCCTGCCCCTTTTCCTTTCTCTTCCCCTTCTGGAACTCCCATGACACGTATGTTGTTGCGTTTTGTGTTGTCATTCAACTCTCTGAGCCCCTGCTCAATTTTTTCCATTCTTTTCTCTCTCTGTTCTTTCCTCTCTTCAGTTTTAGCTGCTCTGTCTTCGGTATCACTTATTCTTTCTTCTCTCATTTCGAGTCTGCTGCTGTATGCCTGAAATATTTTTTTGACTTCATGTATTGTGTCTTTCATTCCCATGAACTCCGTTACTTTTCTGTTCAGGATTTCAAATTCTTCTTTGCGTTCTCTCAATGTCTTCTTGATGTCATTTATCTCTTTAAGTATATTGTCTTTCATTTCATTAATTTGATTTTGGAAATTTGTGCTCATCTCACTGATTAGTTCTCTTAAATTCTGTATCTCTTCTGGGACTTTGATGTATTCCTTTTCTTGAGCCATGTCTTCTATTTTCTTAGTATGGCTCGTAATTTTTTGTTGGTGTTTAGGCATCTGGTATGTTGTATTTTACTTAGATGCTCTCTTTCTTCTTTATAGGGTTCTAGTGGCAGGAGGCTGTGAATTATCACAGCGCTTTGATTTTTGGCTCACCCTTGATTATTAGGATTGTCCTGCTGCTTGCTCAAAACTGGGCACTGGACCCAGTAATTTGTTGTAGAGTCGTTTCCTAGGGCCTTGGGCAGGGAGGCTATAGAGGCCAGGAAAGCCTCTCCTATTTAATTTTCTTATGTGCACTTCCTTGGTCTGCCTGGAGATGGTGCTCGTTTGCAGCTCTCAATTCAATGCCTGGTCGAACTCTATTTGTTGTGGCACAGACCAGATCAATGTGATAGAGCTTCCTGTCTGGGGGCTAAGAGTCTTGTAATTTAAACTTTTGGAGACAGTTCTCCAGTCTTCTCTGGCAGCCTCCTCCCTTTTCCCAGCTGGGAAATATTTCCTCTCCCCTCTGAATCCTTGACAATCAGTCCCTGTTAGTAGTAGAGGAGATTGGGAGGTTTGTATATATTTAGCCCCTTGCAGGCTCCAAGGCAAACAATGGCGCAGCCCCATCCAGCCTGGACTGGCTCTCGGGACAGGGCAGACCAAACCTGGGAGTCAAAAGCAGGGTCAGTCCCAGGCTCTCTCTCCCCTCTCCTGTGGAGTCCTCTACAATTAGTCCAGGCTAGAAGAGAGGGAGATTGCGAGGGTCGGATTTCTCCAGTTCTTCCTAGGCTCCCAGGTCAAACTGCCGTGTGGAAGGGTCTGTGGGGCTCCGCAGCCCAAATTTGTGGGTCAGAACCTGAGTCAGCCTAAGGCTGTGTCCCTCTCTCTCCCCTTTCATGGAGTGGTAGATCCCTGGAGTCCCCTTTGTCTATAGTCGCAGGCCCAGAGGCCGGAGAATTCTAAAGAGTGTGGTGGTGGGTGCCATAGCAGCCGCCGCTGCTGATTAAAACTCACGGTTCTGGTTCTGTCGTCGTGATTTCTCTCTTTTGTCCCTCTCTCCTCTGGGTGGTGTGCAGTCTTCCCCTGCTGTCCTAAACCCTAGAAGATCTATTTTGGGTCTGTTTCAGCCTGTTCTCTAGCTACTTTTCTGGAGAAGAGATTCCTGTGTGTTACTAGTCAGCCATCTTCCCGGTAGTTCCCTCCATTTACATTTAAAGTCACTACTGATAAGGCAGAACTGTCTTTCGCTGTTTTGCAACTTAGTCTTATACTTTTTTGCCCCTTTTGCTAATGCCTCCTTTGATATTTCTTTTGTTTTTTCGTATTGTACCATTTTGAGTCCCATCTCAAGTATACACGAATATATTTTTCATATATTTTCCTTGTGTTCCTGGGGTTAAAATTAAACATCCTTAATATATAACATTCATATTTGATTTGATACCAACTTGACTTCAATAGCATACACAAACACTATTCCTATACCTCTTTGTCCCGCAACCATTGTTTTTACTTACTACAAATTATATCTTTTTGTTGCTGTATGTCTGAAACCATAGATTTTCCATTACTTTTTATGCATTTGCGTTTTAGCACTTGTAGGAAGTGGAGTTACATACCAAGAATTACAGTTCAATAGTACTGGCATTTATAGTTACCCAAATTATTACCTTTACCAGACTTCTTTATTACTTCATGCTGCTTTGAACCACTGTTCTTCAACCTAAAGAACTCCCTTTAGCATTGTTTGTAGAGCAGGTTTATTGTTGATGAACTCTCTGAGCTTTTGTTTATCTGGGACTATCTCAATCTCTCCCTCATTTTTGAAAGAAAATCTTACCAGATATAAAATTCTTGGTTGGCAATTGTTTTCTTTCAGCACTTTATTTCAATCCACCATCTTATGGCCTGCTAAAAGAGCCTAAGATGAGAAATTGGCATTTAATCCCTTGTACATGACACATTGGTTTTCTTTTGCAGCTTTAGAACTTTCTTATGCTTTGCATTTGGCAGTTTGATTATTTTTGTGATAAGGAATAATTTTCTTCAAGTTCACCCTGTTTTTTGTTCTCTGGACTTGGATGTTCATATTCACATCTTTTGCCATGTTTTGGGAATTTTCTGTCATTATTTCTTTGAAATTTCCTTTCCATGTGTTGCAGTTGGGGAGTTTGATGTAATTATGAATTCCAAAAATATAATAGGATCATGCTTGTAAACTGATCTGTTAATCTGGGCATGATTAAGTTATGATTAGGGCATTGACTGGGCCACGTAAGTAGGGCGTTGAGCCCTACCCCTTGGTGGGTGGGGAATCAAATATAAAAGGCATGGCAAGAACAGAGAAGAGAAGCAGTTTTTGAGAAGCAGTTTGATGTTGGAAAGAAGGCCCCAGGAGAAGAGAAGTGAGCCGTTGGCCTGGTTTACCTGATCGTTTACAGCTGACCTTGTGGAGGAAACAGGAGCTAAGCCCGGAGAGAAACGCAGCCCCGGGAAGAGAGGATCCCCAGAAGCCTGAACCCTGGGAAACACCGGCAGCTGTCTTGCTCTAACGTGGCAATGGACTGTGGTGAGACAAGAAACTTAACGCTTTATGGCCTGGTATCTGTGGACTTCTACCCCAAATAAATACCCTTTATAAAGACCAACCCATTTTTGGTATTTCACATTAGCTCCCCTTTGGCTGTCTAATACACCATGGTTCTCTCTTTCTTCTCCTTTTGGGACCCCCACAATGTGTATATTGATATGCTTCATAGTGTCCCAGAGATCTCTTAGGCTCTTTTAGCTTTTTATAATTCTTTTTTCTTTCTGCTCCTCAATTTAACTCATTTCAATTGCTTTGTCTTTGAGCTTACTGATTCTTCTGCCAGCTTCAATCTGCTTATTGAATCCTCCTGGAAAATTTTCTTTTCAGTTATTGTGGTCTTCAACTCCAGTGGTTCTGTTTGGTGCCTTTTTAAAATTTCTATTGTGATTCTTATGTTCATTTATTGTTTTCCTGATGTCCTTTAATTCTTTCTTTTTATTTTTCTTCATTCCTTGAGTATACTGAAGATCATTTTCTTAAAGTCTTTTTCTTTCATTCCAGAGTCTGATCTTCCTTGTTAATATTTTCTGGATTTTTATCTTCTTTCTTTGGGTGTACCATCATTTCCTGTTTCTTTGTCTTGTTATCTTTTTTTGTTCACTGTACATTTCATATTTTAGGATGTTTACTCTGTGATTTAATCCCTGAGATGTCTGTTTCTTGTTTGTAACCATTTGGTGATATGAAAAAGATTTACCTGATTATCAGGAGCTAACAGACTCTAGCAAACCTAAGCAGAAAACCCTTTTTCACTGTCTGCAAATTGGCTTTGATTTGGCTGTTGCTCTCTGTCAGAGTTCAGCCCTCTTCTCAGGATGGTCAGCCCAAGGCGAATGCAAAGTGCAGGGTCCTCTGTGTCTTTTCTGGGCCTCTGTCTTGTCCTCTGATTGTGCTTACTAGTGACTTTAGGTCTTCCCCTATTTACAGGAGTTTTGAATGCCCCCTCTAATTTCCAAGAAACACATCTCCCTCTTCAGGGTATTATACTGCAGGACTTAAAGGGGGTAAGCCTTTGTTCCAGGCTGTCCACCTCAGTTGTTTTCACTTTTTTATTGTCTCAAGCAGCTGTTGCCTGGAGCGCAAATTTTGGAAGGTGGGACATGCAGGAGAGCAGTTTCCCAAGTTAATATTTTCCAACTTGAAGAAGGTCAGGGACCTGCAAAGGGAGTGCAGTCTGTGTAAAGTACCCTGGGGAAAGATGAGGAAGTCTCCAGGAAGGGTTCAGGACCTCCTCCCATGGCTCCCCAAAGCTGTGCTTTCTTGACTCAGTCCTTGCCCAGCAAATGCAGCCCTTTCCTCCTCAACTCTGTTTCCTCCTCAACCTTCAGTTCTCTTCTATTGCCTTTGACACGGGCGGGTTGGAACGATGACCATCCTCAGATAGGCCCCACAGTGGTCAGAAGTAGCTAAGCAAAAGCAGTAATCAGTGATTCGCTCACGTGTGGCTACCCCTCCATTCCTGCTCCCTACTCCTGATATTGGGGAAATGGATTTTTATTTCCCTTTCTGGCATCATCAAGCTACATCAGGGGCCAGACTCATTGGGAGCACCTTTAACATCCATATTTCTGTGAGCATTTTGCTCAAGACGATATGTGTATGCTCTAAGATGATAAAAACTTTCTCCACAGCTCTCCTCAGTTTTTTTCTGAGCCTTCACCAGAATCACCTTTAATGACCATATCTTTACCAACAGTCTCTTCAATGCTATTTAGGCTTTTTCTACCAAGTGCGTAAAAATTCTAGCCTCTGCCCATTACCCAATTTTAAAGCCACTTCCACTTTTTGAGACATTTGCTACAGTAGCATGCCACTTAATGGTACTCAAAACTCTCTTAGTTCACCTGGATTTCCATAACACAAAGCACAGTTAGGTTGGCTTAAACAACAGGAATTTATTGTCTCACAGTTTTGAAGGCTAGAAGTTCATTCAGCAGGCCATGCTTTCTCTGAAGTCTACATCATTCTGGTCTTGGTTTGCCAGCAATCTAAAACGTAATCTCTGTCTCCATCACATGTTGATCTGTTGTCGTCTTTCTTCTCTTCACTCCTACTACTGTGTCCAGATTTCCTCTGCTTGAGAGGTCTCTAGTCATATTAGATTAAGGCCCACCTGTTTCAGTTTGGCCTTACCTTAACTAATAACATTTTCAAAGATCCTATTTACAAATGAGTTTACATCTACAGGACTTAGGGTTAGGACTTGAACTTTTTTTCCAGATATGATTCAATCCACAACACTAACTTTATTATTTTCTATCTTTTGCTTGTTTTCAGTTTATTTTGCTCCTTTTTTAGATTCTTAAGTTGAGAGCTTAGTTTATTTATTTGAGACTTTTGCTCTGTTTTAACTGCGATGGTATGTAATTAGTGCTGTAAATTGTTTTCTCAGTACTGCTTTAGCTGCATCCTATAGATTTAAAAAAAAAACATATATATGGCTGAATTAATGAATATTGTGTTGAACTATTTCATTTTAAAGTAAGGCTTTTAAAATTTTTATTAATTTTTTTATATTTATCACCCCCCACCACCAGATGTCTGCTCATCCCTGTCTGCTCATTGTTTGCTCGCCTTCTCTAGGAGGCACCAGGAACCAAATCTGGAACCTCCCACATGGGAGGCGAGTGCCCAATGGCCTGAGCCACATCCACTTCCATGGGCTATGGCATCTGCTGGCTTGTGGCATCTGCTTGTTGCGGTGGGTGCAGCGTCTAGCTTATTGCAGTGGGTGTGGTGTGTCTACTTGTTGTCTTTAGGAGGCATCAGGACCTCCCATGTGGTAGGTGGGTTCCCAACTGTTTGAACCACATCTGCTTCCCATCTTACAGATTTTAATATGTATTTAATATATACTTTCATTTTCATTCAATTCTGTCTCTATGTATATTTCTTTTAATTTATCCCCCCTCCCCTTGTCACTTGTGCTTGCTGTGTCCATTTGCTGTGTGTTTTTCTGTGTCTGCTTGTCTCCCTTTGTTGCATCATCTTGCGCTAGCTCACCGCGCCACATGGGCCATCAGCTTGCCTTCACCAGGCATGCAGGCCAGCTTGCTTTCACCAGGAGGCCCCGGGAATTGAACCCGGGGCCTCCCATATGGTAGATGGGAGCCTAATCACTTGAGCAACATCTGCTTCCCTCAATATATATATATATTAATTTCTCTTGAGACTTCCCTTTAAATCAGTTTCCGAATGTTTGGAGAGTTGAAAATCTGTTATCTTTCTATTATTGATTTCTAGCTTGATTTCATTGTGATTGTAGAACACACACAGTATGATTTTTAAATATTTTAAATTTGTTGAGGTTTGTTTTATGGCCTAGGATATTGTTTGTCTTGGTATGTGTTCCATAAGCATTTGTGCAGAATCTGTATTCTGTAGTTTTTGGGTGAAGTGCTCTATAAATGTCAATTAGATCCTGTTGGTTGATGGTGTCATTGAGTTCTATATCCGTGCTGATTTTCTGTCTGGTTCTATCAGTTGTTGAGAGAGAGATATGAAAGTCTGTGACTATTGTGAATCTGTTAATTCTTTAGGTTCTATCGATTTTTGGCTCACATATTTTACAGCTAGCTCTGTAGTTTGGTGCATACACATTTACGATTGAAATGTCTTCTTGGTGGATCAGCCCATTTATTATTATAAAATGTCCCTCTCTTTCTCAAATAATTTTCATTGCTCTGAAGTCTCTAATCTTTGTGTAGCCAGTCCTGATTATTTTGATTAATATTTGCATGATATATCTTTTTCCATTCTGTTGCTTTCAACTTGCTTATATCATGGTATTTGAGGGGAGTTTCTCATAGACAGCGCATAGGTCATGCTTTTGTTTAACAGTTTTAGATTTACAGAAAAATTTTTACAGGAAGTACAGAGAGTTCTTCTATTATTAACATCTTACACTAGTTTGGTACATTTGGTACAAATGATAATCCAATGTTAATACACTATTGACTAAGATAATGTCTGTGGTTTATATTAGGGTTCACTCTTTGTGTTGTATAGCTGTATGAGATTTTTCAAATGCTTAGTGTCATGTATCCACTATTATAGTATCGTACAGAGTAAGCTTACTGTCTAAAAATGCCCTCTTTCATCTCTTTATTTCTCCCATCCCCAACCTGTGATCTTTTTACTCTCTATAGTTCTACCTTTTCCAGAGGTCGGAACCATGTAGTATGTATTCTTTCCAGATTTGCTTTTTTTCCCTTAGCAATATGCATTTAAGATTCCTCCATGCCTTTTGGTGGCTTGATAACTCATTTCTTTTTATCACTGAATAATGTTCCTTTTTACGGATGTGTCACAGTTTGTTTACCCATTCACCTGTTGAAGGACATCTTCGTTGTTTCCAGTTTGGGGCAATTATGAATAAAGCTGCTATAAACATTTGTGTGCAGGTTTTTGTGTGGACATAAGTTTTCAGTTCCTTTGGGTAAATTTTTAGGAGCGCAGTTGCTGGGTAATATGGTAACCTGTGTTACGCTTTGTAAGAAACTAACTGTCTTCCAAAGTGGCTATACCATTTTACATTCACACCAGTATTGAATGAGAGTTATGTCATGTTTTTTAATCCATTCTGCCAATCTATATTTTAATTGGTGTATTTAGACCATTTGCATTTAATGTCATTAGACTTGCTAGGGTTTAAGCCTGCAATTTTATTTATTTATTTATTTTTGTTCTCTGTTCTCTCTTTTTTGTTTCTATCTTCTTTTTCCTACCTTGCTGCTTTTGTAACTTTTTATAATTTCTCTTGTGAGATTTTTCCAGAATCCTTGTAGCTTTAGAAAGACAATCTCAGGATTACTTCAATATATTAAATTTTTACTCTGCAAGGTTCCCTCTCCTGAGATACCACCTTCTTTTCCCTGTGTGTAACTAGTTTCAAAAGGGAAATGTTTTAGGGCACATGGTTCTGGCGTTATGGTACCAGATAACCCTAAATCTCCTACTGCAAAAACCTAGATGTTTCTGGGTAATTATAATGCACCTTTTATAGATGCTTAGCCAAGCTTGCCAGAGTAGAGAATCCAGCTTTAAGGGGAGAGAAGCTTAAAACTCCAAAACCTTTCCCCCTATTCTCATTCTCAGTTGATGATCTTGCTTTTCTGCTTCATTGAGAAAAGTGTAGTAATGAGAAAACTGCTACAGGTTGCCATCAACACATCTACTTGCCTGTCAGCACCGATACCACCATGCTTTGTCTTCCCACCTGTTTCTTTAGGGAAGCAGTTCTCAAACTTTTTTTGATCTCAACCCTTTTATACTCTTAAAAATTGTTGAGGTCCCTAAAGTTATGTTTAAGTATTTATTTATTTAAATAACTAATGATATTTGTCATATTATATATTAAATAAACTTTTAAATTCATTTAAAATCATAAAAACATGTTAATATTAATTAATAACGGATTTTTATGAAAGCATTTCGTGAGAAGAGTTACATTGTTTATTATTAAATCTCTTTAATCTCTACTTAATAGACGACAGTTGGATTCTCATATTGTCTTCCTTCAGTCTGTTATGATATCATATGCCACGTAGCCTCTGAAAAGTTTTACTTTATACTTGTGAGAGAATGTGAGTACAAAAGGCAGTTAGCCTTTCAGTGTTATTAGGACAATAGTTTTGGCCTTATGGATACCCTTAAAGGTTCTTGTGGATTCCCAGGGATCACCAAACCAAACTTTTATTATTGCTTTAAGTGAGGTGTTTGCGCTATCCAAAGTCAGTGTCTCCACTGTCTACTAATTTCTATCTTCTCTTGCCCACTTATGGATATCTCTCTAGCACTTCTCTATTATTGCTCCTACATCATCAATTTTTGCCCCTCTACTGGATCATTTTTACCAGCTCTCATTTTTTCCATTCTTAAAAAGAAACAAAAAAAAACCAAAATGCTAAAACAAAACAAAAAAACACTACTTTCTCTTGATCACACTTCCTTCCGTCTACCACTCTCTTTCTTTTTTTAAAAAGATTTATTTATTTATTCCCCCCCCACTCCCTCATTGTTTGCACTTGCTGTGTCTGTTCATCTTCCTTGTTTCTTTAGGCACTGGGAACCGAACCTGGGACCGCCAATGTGGAAGGGAAGAGCCCAATCGCTTGAGCCACCTTTATTCCCTGCTTTTGTTTTGTCTCTCATTATGTTTTTCCTCCTGTGTCTCTTGTTGCGTCATCTTGTTGCATCAGCTTGCTGTGCCTGCCTGTCACGTCGGCTCGCTGTCATGCCTGTCTTCTCCAGGAGGTACCGGGAACCTCTGCTTCTTGCTTTGCTGTGTCTTTCATTATGTATTTCTTCCTGTGTTTCCTGTTGTGTTATCTTGTTGCATCAGCTCACTACGCCTGCCCATCGCGCCAGCTCACTGTCTTCTTTAGGAGGCACTGGGAACTGAACCAGGGCCCCCCCCCCATGTGGTAGGCGGGAACCCAATCACTTGAGCCACATCTGCTTCCCTACCACTCTATTTCTTGCTCTTCTTTGTAGCAAAACTCCTCAAGTTACCTTTCTTCATATCTTTTTAAATGAACTCGTCTGACATAGGCCCCCAAAGAAACACAACCTCATTACTTGTCAAAGTAACACTACCTTGCTATTGCTAAATCAGTGCTCAACTTGCAGTCCTTCCCCTTTCTGACTTTTCAGCAGCATTGAAATAGTTGATCTTTTCTTGATATGCTTTCTTTATTTTTTTTTCAGGAACATACAAATCAAAACAAGATTCCCCAAAATTAAGTAGTCTGGCAAATCTCAGTATGGTGAAAGGAAAACTCATACATTGCTAATGAGAGTAGAAATTGGTACTATACCTTGGAAAGATGTAATGACAGCTATTAACCTTGAAGATAATCAAAGCCTTTATATCCAGCAGTTTCATTACTTATGTGATTACACTAGAGAAACTTTTACACAAGAGACCTGTATAAAATAGTTCATTGCAATATGGTTTACAATACTAAAAAGTACAAGCAGCCTAACTATTTATTGATAGGGAATGTTCTTTTTTCATATAATGGAATGCCATGTAGCAGCTGCAGGAAATAAACTAGGCATGTATCAGCACAGATAAATCTCAAAAACATAATGTTAAGTGGAGAAAGCTAGGTGTAAAAGGTTAAGTACTGTATGATATTTCTATATATGACAGGATATTAAGTGGGACTTTTCTTGTCATCTCAGCATTTTTCCTGGAGGACAGTAGCTGACAAAAGACCCTGCATTCTAAACAGAGGTGCTGAACTTTCTGGGAAGTGGCTCTCATTTGTCCTGACACTTATCACTGGTATTTGGGTCGCCTTGGGTATGGAGTGCCCAGAGACTGGGGCTGCTTTTGCATTCCTCGAGAAGGCTAATGGTAAGAGGTGTATAAAATATCCTTGTAATGGAAGATCCAGAAAAGAGCATCTTAAGAATTGAATCATTTCCCCCACAAAGACATGTTCAAGTACTAACCCCTGGTCCTGTGAATATGAACCCACCTGTAAATTGGGTCTTGGAAAATCCTATAAGATGAGGCTGAACTGAATCTGGATGGGCCTTAATGCTAATGCAGTATGACTGGAGTCCTTATAGAGGAAATTTGGACATAGTAGGTGTGAGTAAGAGGTGTATAAAATATCCTTGTAATGAAAGATCCAGAAGAGAGGGATGTGGAAAAAGATGATCATGTGACAGAGGTAGAAAATAAGTTAAGGATTTTCAGCAAGCCACCACCAGAACACTACAGATTCACAGAAAGTGTGGCCTACTGACATCTTAATTTTGGACTTCTAGCTTCCAAAATTATGAGACAACAAATTTCTGTTTTTTAAGCCAACTCGTCTGTGGTATTTGTTATATCAGCCCTGGCAAACTAATACAGAGGTTTTCTACCATGAATTCTGTGATCTTGGGTGAAAGGTATTTCCCTTGAGCCAAGCAGACCCTTTAGAGGATAGAAAGGTTAAAGCCATCTTGAAAGGATCTTACCCAAGAGAGTTGCCTGCTTAGCAAAAGCAACTTCAGAATTATAGTTCTGGAGTAGAAGCTGATAAGAGTTTTAAGAAGTGAGCTGGAGAATGACTCTTTTGCACTACACAGTGGAACAAAGGGAGGTTCCTTTGGTGTGAACCTTAGAACACACAGATGTCCCACAAGAGAACGCTAACAATTGAACATCTGCAATAATAAGAGGGTGATGGATAGCCAAGAGAAAACACCAGTTAAGTAATATGTACTTTGCCTCTTCACCTTTCACTTCTCCATCCTTATTTGTATCCTGTGGTAGGCAGAATAATGGGAAAGATGGAGGACTAGTGAAAGAGTAGGCATACCCCAACCTGGGTTTTCTCCACTGCTGATTCCTGAAAGCCCAACTCAAGCCAGAGCTGGGGGGAGGGAGAAAGAAGCTTTGAATCAGATGAGAGATTGTAATTTATGGACAAGAGACTCTCTTTAATATAGATTAATCACCACATAATGGTAATGAGGCTTAGGTATATCTAAAATGCTTTATTTCTAATAAAACGGAAAAAGTGCCAAATATGGCTGTTTAATCTCATTGGTGTGTACATAACTGTAAGTTTTATTATTTTCTGAGTGTTTGATATATTTCATAATAAAAAATTCAAAAATGGCAGTTTGAAGAAAGTTTTTTTCTGATTTATTTTGTTTTGTGGTACTATAATTATCACTGATACAAAATATACTGGAAATAATTAAAACATAAAGATTAACTAAAATGTAATCAAGTTCAGAGAATCATAGATTTTTCACGTTTGGAAGAGACCTTGAAGTAGAGGCAGTCAAAAAATAGAATAAGATCAGTCCTAATTAAATGGTTAGAAAAAGCAAAATATGGACAGTCGTGTATAGTAACATATTAATAATCTTCCATGAAGGGTAAAAAAAAGGAAATATACTAAGTGAAAGAAACTAGGCAAAGGTGTACTACATATTGTTTGATCCCGTCTATACAAAATATAAATAAATTAGAAATACAGAAACAAAAAGCAACTATGTATGGCAGGGGAAGCATAGAGAGATTGAGAGGTGATTAAGGGATATGGCTTTTTTTGAGTCTGTTTTTTGTTTATTATTAGAATAATGAAAATGCTCTAATAATGATTGACGTGATGAATACACAACTAGGTGATTATATCAGATACCATTGATTGTACACTTTGGATGGATTGTACACTTTGAGTGGAGTATATACTTTATTAATATGTGCCTATAAAATTGATTTAAAAAATACCCAGTGCTCAGTTTTGAAAGATAAGGCAAAAAAAAAAAAAAGTATATGAGAAAGCTGAAGAATGTACATTTTTAAAGCTAGTACATTTTACTATACATTAGAAAATTGATAAAAATTTGATTGTGTTTATCAAAACACAGTATTAAAATCTTTGAGAGATTAAAAAAATGTATAATTTAACAGTGTGTCTTTCTGTTCACTGACTATATCGCCGTCATTCCCCCTTGAAAAGTGTCAGTTGTATATACGTGATCAATTTCATTTCATAAGTCATTTTTATGCTGTTTACCAAGCATTGTGTTAGGTGCAGGGAAGACAGTTGTGAATAAGACAGGTTTTTGCCCACAGGTACTCAAAGTCTAATAGAAGAAACAAGTAAACAAATCATAGTACTGTGTGGTGGTATATATGTTAGCTTCCTATTGCTGCTGTAATAATTTACCACAAATTTAGTGACTTAAAACAGCATGAATTTATTGTCTTTTAGTTCTAGGGATCAGAAGTCCAAAATCATTTTGGGCTAAAATCAAGATGTCAGCAGGTAGGCATTCCTTCTGGAGGTTGTAGGAGAGAATCAGTTTCCTTACCTTTTCCAGCTGCCCTTTCCATCTACATCCCTTGGCTTGTGACTCTTTCCTTCATGTTCCGCACTAGCAGTGTAGTGTTTTCTCTCTTATCTGACTTCTGCCTCGGTTTTTTACATCTTCTTTCTCTGACTATGATCCTCCTGCCTCCCTCTTATAAAGACCCTTGTGATTACATTAGGCTCCTCGGGATTATCCAGGATAATGTCCCCATCTCAAAGTACTTAACTTAATTACACCTGCAAAGTCCCCTTTGCCATATAATAAGGTAGCATATTCACAGGTTCTGGGAATTAGGACATCTGTGGGGGGGTGCATTATTCAGCCTATCACAATGTACAAGAGATGTGTATATAAAATACACACCTTTAGGAACTCAGCTTTAGAAGCATCAGAGAAGTCAGAGAAGATTTCATGGAGAAAGTAGTTAGCTTCATTTTAGAGAAAATAGTCCTTTGTGAAAAACAAGGGGCTTTGCTCAAGCATGACATTTAATTGTATTGAGTAATTCATTGGGAGTAGATGGAGTGTTATGTGGATCAGGCATGTCAGGAGATGAGGTAGGTTTGGCCTAGATTTTAGAGGATCTTGATATGTTAAAGTGCTTGGACTTGATCTTTTAAGTAATGGGAGGCTCCAGTCAGTTTCTAAACACTGGGATGACATGAATAGGATAGGTTTCTAGAAAGATATTCTTTGCAGTATAGTTATTTTTCCACCTATCATATCTCCTTCCATAATGTAAGCTCTTTGGTCATAGAGGCTCTCATTTCCTACAGCATGTGCCAAGGGCCTTGCACAAATCAGTGAATATTTGTTGCTGAATTACAGAATAAATAAGAGCACATTGCTCAGGAGTCCTTGGAAAATACATCCAAATAGGTGAGGTCTGAAATTTAAGCCATATTTTAGTGAAATAATAGTATTTAGTATATAGAGTTTCTCTTAAACTCAGGTCATACATTTTTTTGGGTATTATGATTAGTTTTCATTATAGCTTACCCATAAGCATTTCTCATAAAGATCACTGTTACTGAAGAGTTTGGTTAGGATATCATTCATATAATGGCAGCTGTGGAGAATACAGTTATATGTAATGCTCAAACTGAGTAAATGTTACTGGATGCACTTGAAATGCTCATACTTAACATTGGGTGAATGTTAATTACTGGTTTGTTGAACCCAGAAGAATTCAACACACTTATTTGCTATGTCTCCTTAAAACATACCATTATATATGCCACCAATTTTTAAGATTGAGGTGAAATTCACATAACATAAAAGTAACCATTTTAAAGTGAACAAACAATTCAGTGGCATTTAGTACATTCAAAATATTCTGTAGCCACTACCTCTATCTAGTTCCAAAATATTTTTATTACCCCAAAGGGAAACCCAATACACATCAAGCAGTTATTCCCTGTCCGCTTCATCCCTTAGCCCCTGGCAAACACCAATCTACTTCTTATCTGTATGGATTTTCCTATACTACTTTATAAAAATGGAATCATACAAAATGTGATCTTTTGTGTCTGGCTTCCTTTACTTAGCATAATGTTTTTGAAGTTCCTCTACATTGTAGCATATATCAGTACTTTGTTCCTTTTTAGGGTATATAAATACCACAAGGTGTTTATCTGTTGATAACATTTGGGTTGCTTTCACCTTTTGGCTGTTATGAATAGTACTGCATGAACATGCATGTACATGTATGTATTTGAGTACCTGTTTTCATTTCTTTTGAATATATACATAGGAATGGAATTGCTGAGTCACATGGTAATTCTGTGATTAACCTTTTGAGGAACCACCAAACTATTTTCTACAGCAGCTGAACCGTTTTTCATTCCTACTGACAATGTACAAAGATTCCAAGTTCTCTACGTTTCCAACACTTGTTATATTTCACCCCCCCCCCCCTTTTTCCTGTCTTAGTGGGTGTGAAGTGGTGTCTCATTGTGGTTTTGATTTGCATTTCCTTAATGACTAATGATGTTGAGCACCTTTTCATGTGCTTCTTGGCCATTTTTCTTTGGAAAACTATTCAAGTCTGTGATGGTTAGGCTAATGTGTCAACTCGGCCAGGTAATTGTACCCAGTTGTTTGGTCAGGCAAGCAAGGACATTTATGAACTCTAGTCACCAGTGAGTTTACTGCATAGGTAGCTTGATTACATCTACATCAACCAGGAAGATTGCCTTCAGCATTGAGTGACGCTTTATCCAATCAGTTGAATGCCTTAAAAGGGGAAGTGATTTCAGCGTTCAGTGAGATCCCAGCTCTCTTTGGACACCCAGTGTCACCCGGAAACTCATCAAGGACCTTCATTAGACTTTCATCAAAGCCCCTCGTTTGCAGCCTGCCTGTGGAACCTGGACTTGTTCATTCCCCCATGGTCATGTGAGAGACTCTTATAAAAATCTCATATTATTGACAGATATCTCCTGTTGACTCTGTTTCCCTAGAGAACCCTGACTAATACAAAGTCCTTTGTCCATTTAAAAATTTTTAATTTGTTGTTGACTTGTTGGAATTCTTTATAAATTCTGCATATTGAATCCTTACCAGATATATGCTTTGTAAATATGTTCTTCTGCTCCTGTAGTTGGCCTTTTTACTTTCTTGATAATATTTGTTGATGCACATTTTTAATTTTGATGAAATCCAGTTTATTTTTTCTTTTGTGTTTGTGTTTTTAATCATAATTAAGAATCCATTGCCAAATCAAGACTATGAAATTTTACTTCTATATTTTATTTAAGAAGTTCATGGTTTTAGCGCTTTTATTTGAGTCATTGATCCATTTTGAGTTAAATTTTGTATATGTTGTAAAATAGAGATCCACATTCATTCTTTTGCATGTAGATACCCAGATTTCCCAGCACCATTTGTTAAAGACACTATTGTTTCTCTATTGAATGGTCTTGGGACCCTCGTCAAATAGATTGGCCATAAATGTGTGGGTTTATTTCTGGACTCTTAAAGTCTTTCAACCCCTTGGTTAAATTTATTCCTTGGTATTTTATCCTATTGTAAATGGAATTGTTTTCTTAGTTTCCTTTTTGATTGTTCATAATGAAACAACTAATTTTTGTGTGTTGATTTTGTATTTTACAATTTTGCTGACACAGTTTATTCTAGTAGTTTTTTTGTGTGTGGAATCTAGAGTTTTCTGAATATAGGGTCATGCCATTTATGAATAGAGATTTTACTTCTTCCTTTCCAATTTGGATACCTTTTATTTTATTTTATTACAATTTTTATTATTTTGCCTAATTGCTCTGGCTTGAACTTGTGTTACAATGCTGAAGAGCAGTGGTGAAAGCAGGCATCCTTGTCTTGTTCCTGACCTGGAGGGAAATGCTTTCAGTCTTTTACTGTTAAGTATGTCAGCTATGTATGGATTTGTTATAAATGCCCTTTATCATGTTGAGGACGTTCCTTCTATCCCTAGTTTTCTGAGTGTTTTTATCATGAAGGTGTTGGATTTTATCAAGTACTTTTCTGCATTGAGATGATTTTTTGTTTTTGTTTTTTTCTCCTTCATTTTATTAATGTGATATGTATTACACTGATTTTCTTATGTTGAACCACTGTTGCGTTCCTGGGATAAGTTGGTTATGATATATAATCCTTTTAATATGCTTTTTGATTCAGTTTGCTGAATTTAGTATTTTGTTGAGGATTTTTGCATTTATGTTCATAGGGATATTGGTCTGTAGTTTACTTTTGCTGTCTTTATCTGGCTTTGGTATCAGCATAATACTGGCATCATAGAATGAGTTAGAAAATGTTTTCTTCATTTTTTGGAAGAGTTTAAGAAGGATTGGTGTTAATTCTTCTTTGAATATTGGTCATAATCACCAATGAAGCCATCTGGTCCTGGACTTTTGTTTTTTGGAAGGTTTTTATTTCTTCTCTTTTTTTTTTTTTTCCTATTTTGTTTTTTGTGCGGGGGAAGATTTTTGATTACTAATTTAAGCTCTTGTTATAGGTATGCTCAGATTTTCTATTTCTTTTTGAATCAGGTTTGGTAATTTGTCTCTAGAAGCTTGTCCAATTTCATCTGGATTATCTAATTTGTTGGCATACAGTTCATAATATTCTCTTATAATCTTTTTTGTTTCGGCAATAAAAGTCAGTAGTAATGTTTTATTTCTGATTTTATTTATTTGTGTCTACTCCCTTTTTTTGCCTTATCAGTCTAGCTAAAGCTTTGTCAATTTTATTGGCCTTTTCAAAGAACCAACTTTTGATTTCATCGAGGTCTATTGCTTTTCTGTTCTCTATTTTATTTATCTCTGCTCTAATTTTTATTAATACTTTCTTCTAGCTTTATGATTAATTTGTTCTTTTTTTATCATTACTTAAGGTATAAAGTTAGATTATTGATTTGAGGTCTTTCTTCTTTTTGTCAAGTAGGTTTTACTGCTATCAATTTCCTGCCAAGCACTGTTTTCACTGCATTTGATGAGTTTTTGGTATGTTGTGTTTTCATTTTAATTTGTCTCTAAGTACTTTTTAATAACCCTATGATTTCTTCTTGACCCATTTGTTATTTCAGTGTGCTATTTAATTTCCACATAATTGTGATTTTGCTATTCTCTGAGTGATTTCTAGCTTCATTCCATCATGGTCAAGAATATACTTTTCATGATTTCAGTCTTTTAAAATTTATTGAGACTTGATTTGTGGCCTAACGTATGGTCAAGCCTCGAGAATGTTCCATATGCACTTGAGAGGAATTTGTATTCTGCTATTGCTGGTGGTGTTTCCTATACACATGTATGTTGATCTTGTTGGTTTGTAGCATTGTTCAAGTCCTCTATTTCCTTATTGATTTTCTGTGTAGTTCTATCCATTATTGAAAGTCGGGTACTGAAGTCTCCAATTATTACAGATCTGTTTCTCACTTCAATTATGTCAGTGTTTGCTTCAAATATTTTGGGGCTCTGTTTTTAGGTGCTTATATGTTTATAATTTTTATATCTTCTTGATGGATTGACTCTCTTATCAATGTATAATATTTTTCTTTGTCTTTTGTAACAATTCTTAAAGTCTATTTTGCTGATATTAGTATAGCTACCCTAAATCTCTTTTGGTTACTATTTGCACAGAATATTTTTTTTCCATCCTTTTCCTTTCAAGCTAAAATGAGTCACCTTTAAACAAATAGTTGGATCAGTTTTTTAAAATTCTGCCATACTCTACCTTTTCATTGGCGAGTTTAATCCATTTACATTTGTATCATATACGACTTTGCATTATCTCCCCCAACCCTTCCAGCTCTTTCTCCAGCTCCAAACAGTAGCAGCATTCCTGAATAGTTAAAACTGCAAGCTCCTATAACTCATGACTCATCAACAGATCTCATACTAGAGTGCTTAACCTGTTTTTCCAGAAACCTGCCATGGTATTTGTTTTCCCCCAGACTGTCTGATCACCCCTGTATCAATAAACCTTTCCACCAATGAATAACTCCTGCTCTGCTGAAAACATCTGTTCCTTTAGGATCTGTTGCCTGTAAAGGTGATGTACATCCCCCGCCTGCCTTGATAATTATTGTCAAGTCATGTCCCTTTGGCAATGCATTCTTTTTTTTTTTTTTAAAGCACAATGTTCTAATATTTTTTATTTAAACAGTCATATGTATTTTTTATTGATTTGTTTAAATCAGTTTTATTGGTACATATTAATAAAGCATACAATTCATCCAAAATGTACAATCAGTGCTATTTGGTATAATCACATAATTGTACATTCATCACTTCAGTCATTGTTAATGCATTTTCATCATTTCAAAAATAATAAAAAACAGACAAACAAGTAAACAAGATACTTCTTCACCTCTCAATCTCTCAGTGTTTTCCTTGCTATATATAGCTGCTATTTCTGGCTATGCTTGCACAATTATATATTTATTTATTTAGCAGTTTTATTTAGATATATTCACATATCATATGACCTATCCAAAGTGTATAATCCATGGCTTTTAGTATAATCACAAGGTTGTGCATTCATCACCGCAAAAAATTTAGAACCACTTCATTACTCCAAAAAGAAAAACTCCACACCTCTTAGAATGCCTTCCCCAGCCCTACATAACCACTAATCCAATTTCATCTTCATAAATTGATTTATATTTACATTTTATATAAATGGAACCATGCAATATGTTAAACAGTATATTTAGTTCATAGCACAATCAAAAAGTATTTGTCCTTTTGTATCTGGCTTGCTTCACTCAACATAATGTCCTCCAGGTTTAGCCATTTTGTCATATGCTTTACGACTTCATTTCTTTTTATAGCTGCATAATATTCCATCATGTGAATACACCATGGTTTGCTTACCCTTTCATTGGTTGATGGACACCTGGGTTGTTTCCAACTTCTGGCAGTATGAATAATGCCGCTTATGAACATGAGTGTGCAGATGTCTGCTCGTGTCACTGCTCTCAGTTCTTCTGGGTATATACCCAGTAGTGGTATTGCAGGGTCACATGGGAAATCTTTATTCAACTTCTTTAGGAACTGCCAAACAGTCCTCCATGATGTACCATTCTGCATACCCACCAACAGTGAATAAGTGTTTCTATCGCCCCACATCTTCTTTAACACTTGTAGTTCTCTGTCTTTTTAATAGTGGCCATTCTGATAGGTGTGAAATGATATCTCATTGTAGTTTTGATTTGCATTTCCCTTATCATAAGTGATGTTGAACATTTTTTCATGTGTTTTTAAGCCATTTGTATTTCTTCTTTGGATACATGTCTATTCAGGTCTTTTGCCCATTTTTAAATCAGGTTGTTTGTCTTTTTATTGTTGAGTTGTAATATCTCTTTATATATCATGGATATTAAACCCTTGTCAGACCTGTGATTTCCAAATATTTTCTCCCATTGTGTTGGTTGCCTTTTCACCCTTTTGACAGAGTTGTGTGAGGAGCAAAAGTGTTTAATTTTGAGGCGGTCCCATTTATCTATTTTTTCTTTTGTTGTGTGTACTTTGGGTATAAGGTCCAAGAAACCACCACCTACCACAAGGTCTTTAAGATGTTTCCCTACATTTTCTTCTAGTAGTTTTATGGTCCTGGCTTTTATATTTAGGTCTTTGATCCATTTTGAGTTGATTCTTGTATAGGGAGTGAGATAGAGGTCCTCTTTCATTCTTTCGGTTATAGATATCCAGTTCTCCCAGCACCATTTGTTGAAGAGACTGTTTTGTCCCGTTGACATGGACTTGGTAGGTTTGTCAAAAACCTGTTGGCCGTAGAGGTAAGGGTTTATTTCTGGGTTCTCAATTCTCTTCCACTGATCGATGTGTCTATCTTTATGCCAGTACCATGCTATTTTGACCACTGTACTTTGTAATATGTTTCAAGGTCAGGCTGTGTTATTCCTCCCATATTGTTGTTCTTTTTTAGAATGCTTTTGGGTATTTGGGTGCACTTTCCCTTACAGATGAATTTGGAAATTGCCTTTTCTAATTCTGTAAAGTAGGCTTTTGGAATTTTGATTGGTATTGCATTGAATCTATAAATCAGTTTGGGTAAGGCTGGCATCTTCATGATATTTATTCTTCCAACCCATGAACACAGAATGCCTTTCCATTTCTTTATGTCTTCATTGACTTCTTTTAGCATTGCTTTGTACTTTTCTTCATATAGATTCCTTACATCTTTGGTTAAATTGATTCCTGGATGTTTGAGTCTCTTTGTTGCTATTGTAAATGGCGTTTTCCCACCTGATTTCCTCTTCAGATTGTTCAGTACTAGTATACAGAAACATCACTGACTTTTGCGTGTTGATCTTGTATCCTGCCACTTTGCTGATCTCATTTTTTAGCTCAAGTAGCTTTGTCATTGACATTTCAGAATTTTCCAAATATAGGATCATGTCATCTGCAAATACTGAGAGTTTTACTTCCTCTTTTCCTATTTGGATGCATTTAAATTTTTTTTTCTTGTTTATTTGCTCTAGCTAGAACTTTAGTACAATGTTGAATAACAGTGGTGACAGTGGGCATCCTTGTATTGTTCCTGATCTTAGAGGGAATGCTTTCAACCTTTCCCCATTGAGTATGATGTTGGCTGTGGGGTTTTCATATATTCCTTTTATCATATTGAGGAATATTCCTTCTATTCCTATCTTTCGAAGTGTTTTTATTAAGAAAGGATGCTGGATTTTATTGAATGCCTTTGCATCAATTGAGATGGTCAATTTGTTAATGTGGTGTATTGATTGATTTCATTATGTTGAAACTGCCCTTGCATACCAGGAACAAATTCCACTTGGTCATGATGTTTAAGTTTTTTGATGTGCTGTTGGATTTGATTTGCAAGTATTTTGTTGAGAAATTTTGTATCTATGTTCATTAGAGAGATTGGTCTGTAATTTTCTTTTCTTGTAGTGTCTATCTGGCTTTCATATTAGGGTCATGTTGATTTCATAAAATGTATTGGGTAATTTTTCCTCCTCTTCAGTTTTTTGGAAGAGTTTAAACAGGATTGGTGTTAATTCTTTTTGAAGTGCTTGGTAGAATTCAC